>VZUA01060871.1:0-15336 GCA_013401035.1 Horornis vulcanius | reverse complement strand
CTTGGAGCAGGGCAGAAGGAAAAGTGTGTTTCTCAGTAATAAAAGGATATTGGCTTGTATTATGTAGTTAATTTTAAAATGTTGTATAATGGAAAAATACTGGTCAGGAAAATAACAACTTTCACGTCTTTGATAGGGCCTGAATTGTGATGTGGGGAAAGAGCAGAGACAACAAAACCCAGTCCACCACCGTGAGGTTTTTAAGCTGCTCCTGGTTGTTAGCTTGCTCACCACTTGCTGGTACCTTCTGTTACCAGTTGCAAAGGGGTGGGAGTTTCTTTTGTTTACAAGTGAAGAAAAAAGAAAACCTCAAGTGCTGTGGATTGCTTGATGGGATTTAGTGAAGGAATTTAATCACATTCTTTGTAAGAACTGATTGAAATTAAATGCTTCGATTCTGTGTTTAGTGGTCCTTTAAAAAATTAGAATCCTGAGTGTTTCTGTTTAGTGTTTCTACTCCTCCATCTTCTAAAGGAGCTTTTTCTTGTGTAAAACCCTCTTTTCTTTCACCTTTTTGATATGTTGAATGCCTTTGATACTCAACTTCAGTCAGCTGGAATCTGCATGTTAAAGGAGATCAGAATATGAAAGATACATAGTAAATATGGTTCAGAGCTACGTTTTCCCCATTATTTTCTCTCCATGGCTTTAAAAATGATTTATCACGCATTCAGTATTCAGAGCTACTGTTTCGTGAGTATATTCAGAGAATCCCTGAGTGCTTTGGGTTGGAAGGGACCTTAAAGCTCTTCCAGTTTCACCTTCTGCTCTCCCAGGTTGCTCCAAGCCCCATCCAGCCTGGCCTTGAACACTTCCAAGGATCCAGGGGTAGCCACAGCTTCTCTGGGCAACCTAAATAAGGATAATTGATGCTTTCATTAAGTCAGTATGTTCACTGCTTGAGATGCTTTACCTGTGTCAGGCTCAAGCTTTTGAAGTTGGACACAGAATTTGTGAATACCCCTCCTCTGTGTCCCCAGTGTCACAGCTCAGCTCTCCTTCTCCTCTCCCTGCAGGAATTCCAGGCATGCCCAAGTCTGGTGTTTAGAAAGAGGTCTGACCAAGCTTGAATAACGATTTCCCTGGGTGAAAGCTATTAGAAAATACGCCTGGAAATAAGAATTTTTTCTTTAGCAACATTTAAAACCTTTTAGCCAAAGCTTATTTTCATATAATGATTTCTAGACGTCATTAAACAAGCTACCTGGCAACTTGCAGCCTAATTTTGAGCTCAGTTTGGTTCTGTTCTAGGGAAATTGTTCTGTGCTGCTCACCATTGGATGCACGTCCTCATGAAATACAGTTTGTTCTTTTCCCCTGCTTTCTATGCACAGGAATATGTTTCAGTCTGTTATAATGTATTATTTTTAATGCAAAGTGAACGAACATTAGGCTCAATTAGGAAAGAATAGATTAGGGAAAGAAAAGTAGTGGAATGTGTGGTGCTTTCTGGCCTGGGAGGATTTCTGTGGCTTTGGACCTTGCCAGAGCACAATTCCTACACAGTTTTCCCTGGTAATCTTTGTTCCTGGGGAGGGAGATTGGTGTTTCTCTCAGTTCTGGAGTTCTTAGGTGGCCTGAATTACTCTGTGCTGTGGCAGCTCTGTGTGGGCACTGCAGAGAACACGAGTCTGAGCCTGGCCTGGTGTTCTGTGACAGTGCAGGCTGGTGGGAATCACAGTTCTTAATGTGGTTTTGGTTTCATAGTAGACTTTGTCCCAATGTTTATGTCTATGACCCAGATCTGTTCCTGGTACTGATGGATCTGAAGGTCACTGAGGGCTGTTCCAGGAGGTCAAACACCCACAGCTGGATTTAAACACAGCTCTGCTGTAATGTCACCGTGGTGTGGTGGCTGAGCTTTGCTGTCCTGTGGCAGTTCTACATAAGAGACATTTCTGGGGAGGCGATGCCCCAGAATCCCAAAATCATTTGGGTCAAGAAATCCCTTCAAGAGCATCGAGTCCAACCTGTGACCAATCCCCACCTTGTCACCAGCCCAGAGCACTGAGTGCCACATCCAGGCCTTCCTTGGATACCTCCAGGGATGGGGACTCCAAACCTCCTTGGGCAGCCCCTTCCAGCGCCTGGCCACCCTTTTTGGCAAGAAATTCCTGCTGGTGTCCACCCTGACCCTCCCCTGGCAGAGTTTGATGCAGTTTCCTCTCCTCCTGTCCCCGTTCCCTGGCAGCAGAGCCTGTCTCCCACCTTGGCACAGCGTCCTACCAGGGAGGTGCAGAGAGCCGGATGCGAGATCTCCCTGCAGCCACGGCTTCTTGCTGTTGTCCGAGTTCACCAAGCAAGAAAGATCACGAGAGACATCTTGGAGTGACTGAGATTGGAGACCTTTAAGTGCCCTAAGCAGGGACAGAGCCTTTGTTGCAGCCTTTGCAGAGCACCATCCCACATTCCCGAAGCTTTTCCTGCCCGGGAGCTGTTGGCCGGAGCGCCGGGAAAGGAGCCCGTGTCTGGTGCAGATGTCACTGCTGCTTTGTTTGTCAGGATTCTGTATTTATACACAGCACGTTTCGGGAGGATTTGGAAACAGCTTGATATTTTTGTTCTCTAATTTGCTATTTTGCCTACTAGAAAGAGGCTACATCAGCGTTTTGGACCACGTTCAGGCCTGCTGTAAATAGATGCAGCTTCCTTTCAATCAGTGACATTGTGAACGCTTGTATCGGGGCTAAACATGGCTATTTTTAGCTCTGCTCTCTCACCTAGTCACTCCTGTTTGCTTTAATAAGATTTTTATTTACTCCTGCTAAAAGGTTACTTGACTCGGATGCTCATAAAATTCCAGCTAGATAAGTCATTTTCTCCAAGTGTTTTATGATGGAGTTCCTCCTTGTAGTTCTGTTTTATTTTTATTTATTATTCCGTGCTCTCAGCTAATTGACAGGGATGAAGAGGTGGTGTTGTGGCTGCAGGTGACCTTTAGACTGCTGGAGGAGGCAGAGGCCAGTGCTGGCCCCTGTGGCTGCTGTCCTGGGGGAATGTTGGCAGAGCCACAGAGTGGGAGCAGGGCAGGAAAAGGTGACTTTAATCCTGATGAGTGGCCCTAGTGAGGCCTCATCTGGGCTGTGGTGTTTAGTTCTGGTCTTCACTGTTCAAGAAAGACAAGGAGCTCCTGGAGAAGGTCCAGTGGAGGCCACAAACATGATGAGGAGTCTGGAGTGTGTGGCTGGTCACCAGCAGCATTTGTGTTCTTAGATTGTGGGAAGGGCTGAATTCTGGAGACGAAAATCAGGGGTGCAGGGCTCCTGTTGATTAGAGTCAGGATTTCATGCAAAATTCCTGTGGTCATGCCAGAAAAACATAAATATTTGAAGTAAACACTGAAGGAAACATTCATATTCTGTTTTAAAGAGGTGGGTTAACTTTCTCTCCTTGTGCCCTCCGAGCTTGTGACAGAGACATTGTTCTGTTGGGGATGAGCTCTGGGAATACCTGGTTAAGGATGAGCTGCCTCACCTGAATCTGCTCTCCCCACCACCCCATCCCTGCCTGCTCTGAGTGAGCCCCTGGTGAGCACTGCAAACCTCAAAGGTGACCTTCACCCCTCCTTGAAAGACATTTTGCCTTGGTAATTAGAGTCAGTGCAATTCATGGCACTTGGCAAATTTCTCTTAGGATTGTCCATACAAAGCTAGAGGGGAAAATGATTGTCCAGAGTCTGGGAAGGAGGAGCCCAGAGGAGCTGGGCGCTGCCTCGCACTCTGTGTGTGTATTATTGATATCATCCATCACTTTGGTGTTACCAGAAGAAGTTCTTAAAAAATATTTTTCCTTTCCCTTAACAACCAGTGATCTGGTTGTTGCAGAAATTATATAGTTATAGCAGAAGGAATCTTTAAAGCCAAAGCTGTCAGCATCTTTATTTCATAAATAATTGCTGGTTCTTTTTAGCTGTTACTTAACGCTATCATTTTATTAATTCCTGCTTTCTGTTCCTGGGCTTATTTTTCTGTGTGCTGTTAACTGTGCTTATTGTGCTCCTCGTCAGCTCTCCCTGAACTTCTTAAAACTCCTGTCACTTACTCAATGCTGCATCTGTCACTTCGTTGTGCCATTATGTGAGAGCTGCAGCTTCTGGCTGATCATTTTTCACTCAACCCAAGAGCAGCAGTAAAGGAGGAGATTTCCTTTGTGCTGCAGGGGAAGTGCAGGGTCTGTTGATAGAACGGGAGGTCGAAACAGAAACAATTCCAGTCTGGGGAACATTATGCTCTAATTAGATTTGTCTGAATCACAGAATCACAGAATGGTTTGGGTTGGAGGGGGCCTTGAAGATCATCCAGTCCCATGGATAGGACCACCTTCTACTATCCCAGGTTGCTCCAAGCCCTGTCCAGCCTGACCTTGGACACTTCCAGGGGTGAGACAGCCACAACTTCTGTGGGCAATCTGTGCCAGGGCCTCAGCAGCCACACAGGGAAGGATTTCTTCCATATAACTCACCTAAATTTCCCTTTCAGTCTGCAGCCAGTCCCCCTTGTCCTGTCACTCCGGTTCCTGATGCAAAATCCCTCCCTGGCTTCCTTGTAGCCCCTTCAGATCCTGGAAGGTGCTGTCAGGTTTCCACACAACCTCCTCTTCCCTGCCTCAGCTCTCACTCTGTATATTTTGGGTATATCTGGGTTTTTGCAGTGCAGTGCCAAGGGGCCTCGGGGGAGGAGCAGCCCGTGTCCTGTGCTGCATAAGCCTCTGATTGTTCCCTGTGCCATGGGCTTGGGAACCTCTTCTTTCTCTGCCATAATTAAATTAAAAAAGTTTGGAAAATACTAAGCAGGGCTGGAATGCTTGGCGTGGCCTTGCTGGAAATGTGTGTTGGTATATTTTCACACTCCTCCCACAGTTGTCTTTGTGGTTTATTGTTGTGTTTTTTTGTTGTTTGTGGGTTTTTTTGGGCCCCAGCCAGGAGCTGGGACCAGGCCAGGGATTTTTCTTTCACTGCATTCAGCGCTGTTTGTGCCACTCTTCAGTCTCTTAATTACCCAATCTTCTTTGGTTCATTGTCTTAGAAAAGTTCAGTCCATTCAGCAGGATTCTGCTCCCTGCTGCCGCTGGTTCCGTCATGTGGGAAATCAGGAATTTGAGTCAGCTCCCGAAATTTCACTTTTTGTCCTCAAAAAGCCAGGCTGGCAAGGAGAGGTGGAGGTGCACGGTCTGGCTGGGGAGATGGGGGACTTTGGGTGGGTTTGGCAGTGATGGGGACATTGGTGACACAGATCCCTGTGTGAAATTCCAGGGTAGCAGGTGCCAGCTCAGAGGCTGGGAAAGACATGGGATGAGGCTTGTGACAGTGCATTAAAATGCTCCTAATGGAAGATTCTCATCTGCAGCCTGCTGGGGTCATGCTCTAAATTACTTGCAAAGGAACTGTAAAGACCCTGATGTAATTTATTGAGCAATAAAACCCATTAGAGGTAACATGAACCGGTAATTCTGAAATGGGAGTGCAGAAGAGGTTGTGCTTCATCAGTGAAATGTAGGTAAATCTCTTGCAAAGAACCCCAAAACGTGAATAGTGTCTAGTTTTTACTGGGGGGAAAAAAAAGGGAGGAAAATGTGGTCTGTGATGAGGAACAGGATATTTAGGTGCATTATGGAAATGCCTCATAAAATCCTTAGCAGGTGGAAGAGGTAATGGGCTTAATACACCTGTGGGAGGTGAGGCAGGCTTGGGATCCTTTTGTGCTGGAAATGAAGAGCTGGATGGGAATCAGAATCCAAAACCTTGGCAATTGGGGATGCTCACACAGGTTTGTACAGCCTGTGGTGGAGCTCAGGTGCTTTCATGAACCCTTTTACAAGTCATCAGCGTAATGAGACAAGTTTCTCTGATTTTTTCCTCTTTCCTTTCCAGGATTTTTGCTCTTTAAAGACTATTGCATGAATGAGATCGATGAAGCTGTCCCTCAGCTGAAGTTCTATGAAGAGGTAAGTGCTGGTGGTGGAGGTTTGAGTGAGGCTGAGGGAGGCTGTCCCACTCCTGCTCCGTCAGGGAACAATCTGTGCCAAGGAGAGGGTCCATGGTGTGAAGCAGTGGTAGAAAAGGATCTGGGCCGAAGTTGCTGGTGTTGGGGTGACACTAAAACCCTTCAGGTCTTTCCCCAGCAGCCTTTCACCTGTAGAAGAGGCAGCAGGGTACAGCTGGAGGGGACTGTGGGGGGATGTGGGGTGGGAGATGTGGCAGGAGCCGCTGTGGCAGGGCTGCAGAGGGGACAGAAGAGGTGGCTTCAGATGGATGAGTTGTGTCCCTTGTCAGGAGGCAGCCAGTGAAGGAGCTGGCAGGCGTTGTGCAGAGCACATCCCAAAGGATCAATAATTCCAAGGGATGCCCTGGCCCTCCCCAGCTTCTGCTGCTGCACCTTCTGAGCTCCATGGCTGCATTCCTTCATTCCCTGTTCCATTTGTGACCCTGAATAAACCCCCAGTGAAAGCTCTCCCAGGTGCTGATTTCAGGGCAGTCATGCCCGTGCCTGATGCTCAGGGTTAATTAGACCTGGGATAGCCTTGGCTGCCTCACTCTTGAGCTGAGAATTTAACTTTTTTCTTGCTATCAGCACATCCAGCTGGTATCAGTTTGGAGATCAGTTCCTCAGCAAGCCTCCATTCCCCCACTCAGATCAGATACCTACTGTCAATAAAGAATCTTTTTCTGTCATTTCCATCTCTTTATACACTGAAGATATCACTGTCATAAGTAATCCAAAAGGGCCTGTTGTACCAGATTATTTAGCAAGATATTTTTGGCTGCCTCTTTATCTCTGAAACAATTCAAAATTGTATTTTTAGGCTATTAGCAAAGTGTTGCCTCAAAAGAATTTCAGTGCTTTGTCATGTACTTCTGGAAAAATCCCATTAAAGATATTTAAAGAGAGGTTCATTGTGTTTTCCTCTGTGACATACCGGATCCAGGAGCTTTTCCTTTTTTTATATATTTGATTTACTTGCTGCATTTATTACACATAGAATAATCTGAGTACATTGCTACATTAAAAATTGCTTGATGTAGAAGAGCTCCGTACTCCAGGGATTTCATATCACTGCAGCTGGAGTCACGATCAGGCATTTAACTGGATGAGTGATTCATCCTGATCAGTTTCAGAAGGAAAAAGTGGTAAATTTAACAGAAAAAGTGGGGAAAAAAAGGGGGAAAAGAAAGGGAAAAAAATAAAAAAAGGAGTTTCTAAATACTTGAAAACAAATGTGTTCTGATCCCAGTGTTTGAGGAGATCCTTTTGATCTCTGTGGGGCTCTGCTGAGACTCCTCAGCACTGGCTGGGGAGTTGGGTCCTTTAACAACCAAACATTGAGGGATAGGAGGCTGTGCTCAAATAAGGCAATCAGATATCCATCAGGCTTCCTCCTGTACTGCTAATTATTTTGTGTCACTGCATTAATTAAAAGTGTTTCTTGGGCAAAGACGTTTTGAGTCATTTTAATTATAAATTGGTATCAAGGGGGAAGCAGCACAGATGGCAAATTGGGGTGGGACTGGTGCCTTATCATGTCAGCAAACAAGAGCAGTACAGATAGAAAGAAACTGAGTTTAATTAATGTTCCACCTCCAGAGGTAGGTTGGTTCCAGTTTGTCTCTTGATAATTGGACTCGATGATCTTGGAGGTTTTTTTTTCCCAACCTCAGCAATCCTGGGGTTCTGTGGCACAGAATCTGCTCACTGCCAGGTATCTGCATCCAGAGCTTCACAGGGTGATGCTGGGAAGGTCCAGGAAGTCAGAGCTGAGTCTTTCCCCTTGCATTTTTTTTTTCTTTTTTTTTTACAATTTGTCACTCCTGGAAGAACTCTTTCCCTAAATATGCTCCAGTGGACCCTTGGACTCAGTGAACTTTTTGTTCTGGAACTGGTTGTCAGGTTTTGTTCTGTAAATGAACCGGCTGGGATTGCTGTTGTTTCCCCTGGAGCACTCTGATCTCCTGCAGCACACCTGAGGAAACCTGATCTATTTTGTAAAACTTTAGGGTTCAAATCCACAGTGTAGCTGAACTATGTGAACATTTTGAAATGTGCTTTGTATTCTTTCTTGGACATCTGTACCTGATATGCTGTAATCAGGGGATTTTTGGGTTGGAAGAGGCTTCTCAGCCCATTGAGTCTCACTGTTCACTCAGCACTGCCAAGGCCACCACTGAGCATGTCCCCAAGTGCCACAGCCTGTTAAATCCCTGTGGGGATGGGACTCCACCAGTGCCCTGAGCAGCTGTGCTGGGGCTGCAAAATTCCAATATTAAAGGGAAATCCCAGCTGTAACTGCGCTGCTGCAGGTGATTTTTCATCAATAAGGAAAACAATAGAATAAAACTTGAGCCAGTTTTGACCCAGTGAGTGGGAAATGACTGGAAAAAGCATGGTTTGTGCTTTCCCATGTGCTGCAGATCAAGGAGTACGAGAAGCTGGACTCGGAGGAGGAGCGGCTGTCGCGGAGCCGGCAGATCTACGACACCTACATCATGAAGGAGCTGCTCTCCTGTTCCCACGTGGGTATCCTGCCCTTTCCCCCTGCCTGGCAGCAGGAACATCTGCTCTTCCATCCACAGGGTGCTCTGGATTTCCCTTTGAACGTTGCTTTTTTATTTTTGGGGTTTTTTTTGGTTTTGGTTTTGTTTTTTTGTTTGTTTTTTTTTTGAGGTGTAAAGGTTGGTGACGTGCTGCAAATTTTATTAAACTTAGTGGCATGCAAAGGAAGGATCAAGAGATTTATCTGGTTTATGTTTCTTTAGACTAAATATCCGTTTCCAAAAGGATGACCTAAATGCAGGGGGTGTGTATAGAGATGTGGCTAAAGTCACTGAAAAGACACATTTCCATTTCCTCCAGCTGAAGTTTGGGCCTATTGATCTGTTCTTAACAGTTTCACATGCTCTCATTTGAAAGAAGGATTTGCAAGGTGTTCTACCCTGCTGGTATTATATTTTGGGTGGAGGGTTTAAGGTTTGTTTTTTTTTTCCCCAAAATGTATTATTTTATTAGTATAAAGTCCATGTCTGCTTCTCTTGGAGCTGTGCCCGTAAATGGGATTTTTCATGGATTTGTTAAAGGAGGATCATCACTCCTTTTGATTTTTACCTTCCTCCTCCTCATCTTCCCCTTCTTGCCTTTCTGCTTCGGAATAATCCTGTTAGTGGATCATTCTGCACATTTCACACAATATTCACTCCAATATACCTGTGGGAGGCCCTATTGATTCCCCTTGGGGTTGCTGTTTCCATGTGGGGAAAAGAACAACAGTGCTGTGACCTGAAATGAAACTCCTGACAGTTCCAACTGTTTGAAATCTTCCTTTTTCTTTTCCAAAAGCCTTTCTCAAAACAAGCTGTAGATCATGTACAAACACATTTAGCCAAGAAACAAGTGCCAGCCAGCCTTTTCCAGGTGAGCTTTCACAGTCTGAACATTCAGCTTCTCTGACTGAAAGTGACTTTTTAGATACTGTTTAAAGAGACAGAATAAATGGGACTGGTACATATTTTGTGCTGTAAGTGGGATTGAAATGCTTTTCCAAGTCAAAATTACAATTTACTCTTCTTATCTGTAATATTTTCAAGCACATTTAGAAAAGCAAACTATAGCTTGGTGTGTGAACAGAAGAGTTTTTATAGTTGTGTAATTTGAAGCCATTAAATGATTTAGAGTAAATCACTTTCCATCAGGAAGATGCTCATCCTGTCAGGGTGAACTGAGCTGCAACAGTGGAGAAATTGTCTTATCCATCATGGGGGTGTTTGTAAAGCTTAAACNCTTATTTCTTGGGTCTGGAGGATCTAAAAGCACATCCGGCACTAACCTCTGGGTCACCTTCCCACCACACAGCCTATTTTCCTCAAAGATTTCTTCATTTCGTAGAGTCCTTGGATTATACACGTGAGAATAAAGTGCTAGAATTCTAAAAAGTAAGATTCATGAAATTTGGTTGTCAGTAGTTTGTGTTTGGAGTCTTTTATCTAAATCTGATGTATTTTTATATGCTGAAGAAGTGTGGAGGTTGCCCCTGCCTGGTGTTTCTTGTGCTCCTGAGCTGTCCTGGCTGTTGCCATGAGCTGGAGGGTGATGATTGCAGGGCTGGGTGATGTCTCAGCACCAACTGGGGGGGAGGTTGGGCCATCACACACCCAGGGGATGGATTTCCCTGGAAAAAGTCACCTGTGATTTCAAGGTGCTGATCTCTCAACAAGGACAGAGAGGAGAGAAGCACCACAAAGATCAGGGAGCAGCTCTGGGAAATTTGGATGCCACAGAGGTGACAATTTATTGTTTAAATACATTTAAAACAAGAACTTTTTGCCCCGACACCCCCTTAGTCTTTCTAGCTCATGAAATATTTTATGACTTCAGGGCACCTGCTCAGATTCCAAAAGCCAGATAAAGCTGAAATGCTTCTTTGAGGCTTCTTAAGGACAACCCAGGAGCTGTGTGGGCCCAACTAAAGTTCTGCGTAATGGATGGGATTGAAAAAAAAAAAGCCATTTCTTGTCTGCTTCAATACTAATTGTGTTTCCTCACCCTTTTTAGCCATATATAGAAGAAATTTGTGATAGTCTCCGAGGAAAAATATTTCAAAAATTTATGGAAAGGTATGATCATGGAATATTGCCTGAATTATCTGCTTAATGTAGTGGGAAGCCAGGTCCATTCAGCACTGCTGTAAATAAGGCTAAAAATGTGCATTAATGCAGGATTATGGAGTTTATCAGCAAGCTTTGTAAATACCCAGCTTTGTGGGATATCCTGAGCAGGTTCAGGATGTGTGAGTGGAGCAGCTGGAAAGCTGAGGGATTTCTCAGTCATGGCAGGGGAAGGTTGGAATTTGGGCTGTGAAAAGGCAGGACTGGGGTTTTGGGGATATCCTGTGAGTGCCCCTCTCTGGTGTGGGACTGGGACACCCAGTCCTGGTAGTTTGGGGCTGGTCCCCTCGGAATGAAGGTGAAATAAAGGTGAAATAAAGAATTGAAGGCCCAAGTCTGGCTCAGCAGAGCAGCCATTTCCTGCTCCTGTGTCTGGCTCTGGAAAGCTCAGCTGCCACCCAGGAACACCCAAATCCATTTTCTAAACTGGTTTGGTGCCATTCTGTGATAATTATAAAAATGCCTCCATAAAGCTGTTATTTCTTACTTTGAAAATAAACACTTAATTATTCATGTAGGAATAAACAACTGTTTTATTATTTTTTTTCCCAAAGCCTGTGGTATTGCTGATGTCCTCCCTATTTTAAGATAAAACGAGTTTAAAATGTTCCTTGGAGTATAGGGAGGTTCATTAACATAAATCGAGCTGCCTGTGTTTTCTTATAATTATCTTTCTCTTGATGTAATTTAAATGTTTGTTAGTTCCAAACGTAGTTGTTTAAAAATTGAAAACCCATCTTTGAGTGGTTGAGAACCGTGCAAGAGAGATGTGGGGACACACTGAGCACTTCCAGGGATAAGGTTATCTGCTCTCTTTCTCTCCCAAGGATGCAGAGCATGAAGTGTGCTCTGCCTAGGAATTGTTTTTCTTGGTGGGGGTAGGATTACAGTTGGTGAAAGGAAGGCTGTCATTTATTAAATACCACCCCACGCCCTAGCTCAGACTAGATTTTAAATATCAGAGTCTTGACATTTCCTGTAATACTCTACACAATAGTCTCAGACAACTTTTAAACTTTTTTTTTTTTTTCTTTTGCAGTGACAAGTTTACTAGATTTTGTCAATGGAAAAATGTAGAGCTAAATATTCATGTAAGTACTTACAAGTATATTTATCTTGTCAGAGGCTGATACAGGAAAGAGAATGTTCAGTTTTGAATCCTGCTCTGCAAAGGCCTCATTAAGGAGGGTGGTGGATGTCACTGCTCTGCTATTCTTAGGCACAGCCCTGATGATTCCTGTCTGGACCTCCCCTCTGCCTTCCTCAGTTAATAGAATTTTGATTTTTTTTTTTTTAATGGCTGAAAGAGCTGAACTTCCAGGATGGCTGCTCTCTATCAGCCCCCATGCCTGTCCATCTCCCTTTCCCACCCCAGTCCTGCCGTGATCCCAGCACCCCCTGAGCCCCTTCTCTTGGCCTCTGCTTTTGTCCCTCTGCACTTCTCTGACAACTTGGGCTGCAGAAACAGCCCTGAATGAGGCTGGTAGCTTCTGAGAACAGCATTCCCCTTGTTGCTACTTCACACTGCAGTGCTTCCAAGTACATGGAATTATCAACAATAAGGGGCTCCTTTTCCAGCACCATAAATGCTGTTGAGTTACAGTTGAGGATCTCAACACATTTGTGGATCATTTAGATCTTTTCACAGTAAGTTTTTTAATGCTGGGAAAAATGAAGGTTTTGTTTTGTTGTTTCTCTTTCCATTTGCAGCTGACCATGAATGATTTTAGTGTACATAGAATAATAGGAAGAGGGGGATTTGGTGAAGTGTACGGCTGCAGAAAAGCAGACACTGGAAAAATGTGAGTATCACACACTGTATGGCAGAGGTGGTTGTTAAACTCTGGACTACTGAGGAAATCCTTCCAATCATTTCTTAGGAAATCACTGGAAAGCAGCATCACATTGCTGTAAAGTTCTTTGTAATGAAGTTTTATCCCCAGAGGTTCTGATTCCTGGCTCACTGCAGGCTCAGTTTGCTCTTGGATCCTGTTCCATGCCATGCAGGGCCTCAGTCTCACACAGCTCCTGGGCATATGGAAATGTCCTGTCAAAAGCAGTGGGAAATGCCCATGATCCCTGTGATCCCTGCTGGGGATATCCACTGTTGGACTTGTGCTTCCCAGAGCTCTCCATGGGAGCCCCAGGGTCAGCCCTGGGTGGTTTTTATTCTTTTTGTGATCTTACCATTCACACACCTCCTCCCCTGATCATCAGATTTCCATTTCGAGGCATCACTGTCCCCTGGTGTTTTGTTCTGAACATCTGGGCATGGAGTTAACCAGTTGTTCTCAATATCAGTCCATTTCTTATTTACACTCCACCCTTTCATCTTGCTTTCCTCCTGACAGTTTTAGTCCACAGCCCATCCTTAAACATTTCCCTTCCAAGTGAGCAGGGCATGTGTGAGGTGCCTGTCTCTGGTTCCAGCTGGCTCCTCTGGCACTTTTGTGTGCCTGACATCCTTGTTAATAATAAACTTCTGACTCTTTAACGAGTGGAAGACATCTTAATGTTGCTATTATTATATTCAGTATTTCTGCATTGACCTCAAGTATTTATATTCATACTCTTCCTTACAACGCCGGCTTTATTCTTGCTTGGGTACTTTTTGCCCATGTACATTTCATTCATTTGTCCATGAACAAAAATAAACATTTTATTTAGCTTGAGGCACACTCAGCAGGCAGCTCTCAGAGTCTCAGCTATCTCCTTTTCTGAGTAGGGCTCTGGCAGGAGGTGGATAAACCCTTGGGAAGTGAGAAGGACAGGAAAAGTGAAGCAAAGGACAGATTTTATCAGATTTAAATAGAGCACAGGGAAGCAAAATGTGGGAAAACCAACCTTCTTTTCCAAATTTGAAGCAAAACTTTCAAGATGAGGTTCAGCTTCTGGGTCGAGGTTTGGTTTAGTTCTTTCTTGATCCAAACCTGTGTGCCCATCCCTAACCCAGATCCCATCCCCTCTAGATGGCTGCCTCTGCTGCACTTAGAGCCTGCAAGGAGCATGGGAAGCCTCCCCTCCCTCCCAGGTAACACCAGCAGTGTTCACTGAGCACCCACAGCCCCGAGGCTTCTGCCAAGCACCCCTGCAAGGATCTCTAGAGAGGGGCCAGAAACAGGATGCAGCATTCCAGAGAGAGGGACAGCGGGACAGTGACAGGTTCCCAGAGAAGCTGAGGCTGCCCCTGGATCCCTGGAAGTGTCCAAGGCCAGATGGATGGGGCTTGGAGCAGCCTGGGATAGTGGAACGTGTCCCTGCTCATGAATTTAAGGTCCCTTCCCACCCAAAACCATTCTGTGATTTCCATCAGCCTTGAACATCCCCAGTCAGGGCAAGGTCAGGGCTCATTTTTACTCACCCTTCACAGATTCCTCAGCAAGAACACATGAATATATTCCCAGTCTGGAAACTTAAAATTCCTCCTCACTCCCCCACTCCCAACACATTGCTGTCAGGGATGACGTGGCTGTTTTTGGGAGCTGGAGCCAAGGTGAGGCCCTGGGGCTGGATGGGGATGGGCATTGAAGCACTGCTGTAATTTGGTGTTTTCCTAAAAAATCCATGGGTGTCCATGGTTAGGAGTCTTCTGTGGAGGAACACACGTGTCCTTCTCACTGATGTCTGTTAATGAACTCACCCAATGTCTTGGAAAAATACCCAGCCTGTAGCATATCCTCCTGTGCTTGGTGGTTGTTAGGGTAACATCCTTTGTGAGCAAAATTTTATTAATTTGTGTAGCACAGATGGTAGAAGACTAAAAAAGCTTTCTTGTGTGTATCTGACCTTTTTCTGAGTAGAAAGAAAATTAAGGGAAAAAAAAATATATATAAAACTCAGTGTGTGTTCAAGATACTGCTTTCCTGGTAGAGCAGAAACTGTTGGAATTAAATGGAACCATAACAGAGTTTGTTATTTAATTCCTATGGCAGATCCTTGCTTGTAGGTATGAGAAAATGAATATGTGTTGTGTAATTCCTTTCTCACTGTGATGATTTGGACATGGAATTATTTGTTAAAGCACATGTTTCTGTCAGGAGGCTTCTGCTGGAAATGTGTTAATTCTGGGAGATTTTGGAGGTTTTGTGTTTAGCCTGAAATGATGTTTTTAGTCCTGGGTTTAAATCTTTCAGGAGTTTGCCTACAGGATCCTTTAAGTGTGCATGGCCTGACTGCCAGTTCTGATAGAGGAGATTTTTGGTGCTTTTTCTGAATGGTTGGTTGTTTTTTTTTTTCAGGTATGCAATGAAATGTTTAGATAAGAAAAGAATCAAGATGAAACAAGGAGAAACATTAGCCTTAAATGAAAGAATTATGCTGTCTCTTGTCAGTACAGGAGTAAGTATCACTATGTTATTCTTTCTTCCATATAATGTAGAAACTGTTACATATAATGCATATTCCAGCAGTTCCATTGTGTGTCATGCAAAAATTAACCCCCACTGGAGCCTCCCCCTGATTCTTGCAATGTGTCTGAAATGAGAAAGGGAAAAACCAAACTTGATCAGTTTGGGTCCTACAGAATGAGCATCTTTGCTGCAGAGGCTTGAGGGGGTGCCCATTTCTGAGGTAATTCATCCTCCCACCCTCCTGACTTTTTAAATATCCTTTTAAAAGTATTTTTGTTTGAAACTTTTCCAAAACACGATTCTGTCTTGTAAAAAAGATTCCTTTTTTTTTTTTTT
>VZUA01060866.1:21543-37716 GCA_013401035.1 Horornis vulcanius | reverse complement strand
AAATCCCCAAACCCCCCAAACCATAAATAAATACATAAATAAATAAATAAGGTTTGTATTAATATGCATACAGTCTTTGGGTCCCACATGTTTCTCAGTTCAAGGCATAATCATGAAATAATATTATAATAAAGATACTTATATAGTCCAACACAGAGAAGTGAACCAATTCTTTAAGACACATCTTCTAGTGTCCCTTCTTTTTTAGGCTTCGTGGGACATTGAGGGACTGAAAAACTGAGTTCAACAGAACCATGGAGGATGAGTGAGGATGGCTGTGTTGCTATGGGGTCACAGAGTATGGCTGTGGACTAAGAAGAATATAATTGAGTTTTCACTGCAAAGCCACTGAAAATACTTCCCATAAAAAGTTCTATGTATTCTCCTTCCTTTTTCCTCTCCCTCTCTGCTCCCTGCCTACAGACTGTCAACACCTGTGAGTAAGTAAAACAATACTTCTGAGTATTTTGATGCAAATTGATAACACTATGACTTAAATTTAAATCAACTCACCTAATAGCTAAGACATTTTTATTTTGAAGGTATAAAAATGCAAATAATAGAGAAACACATCTCTTAATTAATTGTTTAATGTCACAAATGCTTTCTTATTTTCTTGCCAATGGCACCAATAAACTAAGGATATAGATATATAGATATATAGATATATATTCATATATGTGTGTGTCTCACCTATAAGCAGGGCAGCCAGATTAATGATGCTGTTTTATTCCAATCATAGTGAGTTCAAGTCTTTTTGGGAAAAAATAATCTTTTCTTATGCTAAGATGGTTTAAAACAAAACTTTCCCAGTTGCTAGATGTTCAAGAATCTTGAGCTACATGGTATTTTTGTTAATTTTTAAGGAAACCCACATTTTCCACAATATTTTAGGATGCCTTTTCTATGATACTGTCAAAATGGTATTTCATACTGGGCTTACAACACTAGGAACACATTCAGTGGCAGCTTAAAACTTTATCCAGACAACAGCTCAAAATGATGCTATTGAAAAGGAGTTACAGAGTCAGAGTGGGCTTCTTAGAGACCCCCTGACTGGACTAAAATACCTTTTCAAAAATTACCCTTAAAGCAAGAATATATGGCACTTTCTTTATGCTTTGTGTATATTGTTGCTAAGTTTTTATGATAGAGGTAGAAAAGAATATTGTTTTCTTTGCTTATTAGTGTTTACTCTGTTTCCATTTTGTTGCATACTTGTGCCATGATTCAGCCCCTAGAAATAGACATATTCTTCTGGGCTTCTAATGTTCTAACATCTTGGCTCTCACAGCTAACAAACTGATTTAGCACCAAGTTGCCCTACCTACAAAAATAATTTCTGAAGGTTTTTTTGATTTGGAGTTGCATTAATCTGAACGATAGGCTCTCCTCAGCCTGCTTAGCATTATACCTCATTCAATAGACAGTTTAATGGATGATCCACAGCAGTACATTACATTTTTGAGCTCTGGGAATTACTCTGCACAGCTCAAGATTTGGGACTGGATTTGGTGGCTGAAATCCAAAAGCTTTTTCCTTTTTTTAAGTACCAAACATTGCCTCTTGCCAAGTGGGATCATTTTTCCATCTGTTGAAGGGTTTTCTGCCCTTAGTAACAATATTCAGTTTTTCTGGCTTCTTTATGCTCACACTAGTATAAAATAGAAGTAACAGAATTTAGCAGTAATGTCAGTAAGCAACTGCAGTTTAAGGCATCAGGGAATCAGACCTATAGGTGTGAAGGACCAAAAGACGGCCTGTCTTCATCTGGGGGGCTTAATATAACCTCCATTGTTTCCACCTCCTTTTAATAGATAATGTCTCATTTTAAAATGGTTGAGAACTCTTCTCCTGTGTTGCTTTCTTGACTAACACACCAGCTGCCTTTGGAAAGTGGGGATAAGAATAAGCTGTGCTGGAAGCCTAAGTGTAAACTCCTGAGTGTAAACCCCTAGTTTTCAGTGTGGAGTGTGCCAGGGACACAGCATGGTGTGCCCTTTAATGCTGCCCAAGTACTGCAGCTCAGTAAGCCCTGACCTTCCCAGAGTGACAGTGAGAGTGAAAGGAGAACAGGCTGTAACGGGATGGGCTGCTGGCAGCCCAGCTCAGCCAGGCACAGCTCCCTGCCCCAGAGGTGGATCAGCCTGGGGGGACACCAGGCACACCAAGCTGACCTGCTGGGACTGCCTGAGCTGATGAACTGAGCACTGGACGTGCCACAATGCAGTCCTGAGAAGACTTGGATCCTTAGAGTTTAAACCTCCACTGTGGTAGAATATGCATTTAAAAAGGGCTAATGTGTATAGATATGGATAGATCAAATATAATATGTGTTAGCACATTTAAATGTACAGTCTCCAAAGAAACTACTCCAGCTGTTATTCCCCAATAACTGGAAAATGTGTTTTAAAAATCATTTTGTGTGGCTATTTTTGTCACAACACATTTCAGAACGGCTGTCATAACACTGGGAATTTGCTTCCACAAACACATTCCAAAAAGTCCCCTTTATCTGGCAGCAAAAGTCTCAAAAGCAGAGACTACAGTGCACAGAGTAATATTCCAAATGCACATGATAAAAAAAAGAATCCAACCATTTCTGGTTATTACTGGGTTAATCAGAACTCTTCTGGAAAGTACCAAAAAATTGCATGTAGTTGTTTCAAAAATCACAGGGATATTTTGAACATTTCCACTGGGTCAAAGCAAAAATAACTATACATCCTTTTTAGGTGATTGTATTCAGAAGACCGGTCTTGCTAGAGTGACTTAACACATCCATTACTGCAATTATAATTTAGTGATAATTACTCTGTAGAATTCCAACGTTCTATTACCACAAGTGAGGGCCCATGGAAGAAAACAGCGTCCAGCATCTCCAGGGCCTTGGAATGAGTGATTTTATAATTTCCAGACTCATTACACTTAGTTTGGGAGAGGCTACACATGCATTGTGTAGGTTAAGACCCCTCTCTTTGCTGATTAAAATAAAGCACTGTCATTGACTCGTCAGATTCAATATGTCTAATTAACATGGAAAATGAGTTTGACCTTACACTGGTTAAGACAGATGACTTCCTTACACAAGCTCTAAACACTTATAGGCATTAAGCCAAAGCTTAAAAGCAATTTGTGTTTTATGAAAATCTATTTAAAATCTATTTTATTCCCTTCAAATAGAATACATTGAAACAAAAAAAAAAAAAAAAAAAAAAAAAAAAAAAAAAAACCAACCTCAGAAAACAAATAACCTCTTCATACAACTCATGTCTTCAGAGTCAGAATATCAACCTTCTGTGATTAGTATGTGACCAAATCCATGCTGACATACTACTTTGAGGATGTAGCCATCAATGCTCCAGTGACCACAGTCAGGGCAGTACTTCAGAGGGGCCTGTTTTAGAACTGCGAAGGCACAAATATGACCTTCCTTCATTTCTTGTTTTGGTCTCTCAGTGTGATTGTCAAGGCATGAGAAGCATTACATTTGTCCATAAACAGAGCTAAAGACATGAATATTGTAGGGATATGTTACCTCCCTAAGATGTCTTCTGGCTGTGACATTGACCAGCTTTTGAATCAAGCAAAGGCACAAAACGGATCACATAAATATCTGTAATTGCTTTCACAAGGACACAAATCAGCCAAATACTTGATTTCTCACTTTCTTGGTTTTCCCCAGAGGAGCTAGGAGCTAGCTGAATACCTTCACTTTCCATCCTGTGGCTCTAGGAAGGAGGTGGGGGGAGGATGACACAGTTGTCAGCCTAGCTGATGTAATCTGTGGTCTGGTTTTCCCTACACTTGAGATGACAAGGATTGGAAGTTACAGCTACTTCCCAGCTCTTGCAGGCACAGCTGCTAGTTCAGAAGGCAAGAGCTACACAGGAGGATGAAGATGACATGACAGATGGGGTAGACATATACCATAACATTAAAAAAAGGAGAAGGGTTGAAAGAGAAAGAAAAGAGCTACTGCTTTTAGTGATAGTCACCAAAAATCTGACTGAGTCTTTTCATCATGCCCTCATTTTCACCTCAAGGGAGGATCTGTTTTGCTATCTTTATAAATTTGGCCACCCTGAGGGGGATGTTGATGTTCTCATTGTGTTAAGAGTCAGCCTTGTCTGCACTGATAGAGAGATCTAAGACAGCTCTGCAATAGACCTTGATTTCCAAAAAAATATTGAGCTACAACACTTAAAGGGCCTTCAGGTTATCCAAAAATAACTAATAATTTTTTTTTCAGATGTTGATGTGCCTTTGTTCAATGACAGATTTCTGGAGGCAAATGTTACAGAGTAAACTAATGAGCCATTTCTTGCAACACTTTCAGTTTGGGTTCAAACCGGAAAGCACAGATCCAAGTTCTGCTGCCTTGGGGATATTTTTCAATGTGAGGTTTGGATCCAGCCCACTATAAAGAGCCACTATACATGCAAAATTTTGAGATTGCTGTAGGTTTGGACGCTATCCACTGTTAAAGTTCAAAAGGTTTTGTCTGGGTATTTTGACGTGGGCCTATCTCCATTTTAGTTTTGGAAACAAAAAAGCCCCAAATACACATATGAAAGAAAATCCCCTTGCAAATATGCAACTTGCCTATCATATGCAGAAACAATTTCAGGGCTCTCAGTCCTCCAGGTAGTTACTTATGCACTGACACCCATTGTTTTCAGTGGGCTCCATGGGTAAATAATTATGCACCTGGGAACAGCCATTTGATCAGGCTGTTGTAAAATAGTATGCTGATGAAAACTTAAAAGGTAGCTATAACACTGGATTGGATTGGTGTAGACTGTTAGCAGAGGGTGTCTGGATGCAGGCTATTTGTCACTTTCATTTTAGGAAGCAATTTAGAAAAAATACATTTCTTCACTCTTGATTTCCAGGGTATCTCTTGCTCCCTCTTCTAGGAGGAGACAGTTTACAAGTGCATGTCAGCAAATTCAAATGCTACAAATGAATTTTACAGTCCTCAGTGCTGGTTATTCTCACCTCATGAATCCAGAAGTGTCTATGAATTTGAAGGATTGTTTTGGGGGGATGATCTCATCTCCCAGCTTTACATATTCTCTAGTTTCGTTTTCCCCTGCAATTCATTCCATGCAGTCAGCTAACAAGCCAGACTTTCCAGAAAAGGACAAACTGCTATTGCTTTTCTTCCTGTTCCTTTATGTTTGCTGCTTGTGTTCATCATGCCGTGAGGCAATAGTTTTTGTCCAGGGGTAGTAGTTATTTCTTTTGGTTTTAATATTTAATGCACTTTTCATGTTCTCAAAAGAAGTTTTACTATTCCACAGATCAAATAAATTCCAACTTTCGGAAATGATACAATGAAAGCTTCATCTTCAGAAGCACAGCTGCAAATGAAGCTTTAATTGCCACTTTAGATAAAGGGCTGAAAATCCCTAGCTAGTGAAAAGGCACTAGTAAATTTGAGAGGTCAGAGCAATAGAGAGCACGTCTGTCTTCCACAGGGTATAACACAGAAGGTTAGGAAAAATTTCTGTGAAACAGACTCTATGTGATGTGTGACCAAACATGTTCCTATTCTTATCACAGAGATAGTGAAAAGTGAACAATACTCTTTCTTTTTGTTGTTAAATCCTTTCTGAGTGTTTTACCATCTTTAGGTATTTAATATATTTTTTTTTTTCTGGTGAAAGGACATATTTTTTAATGGTGTGAGTTCTTTCAAATGTTTTCTGTGTGAAGCTCAAGAAAAATTTGCAGCTGTCAGGAACTAGTTCTGAAAGTTCACAACAATTGATGGATCAATTGTAAAAAACCATAATGAGAGTTACAAAAAATCTCCTCAGAAGTTCCCTATAGCCCAAATTTCATATTCCTGTTCCAAAGCATGAATGTCAGAAAGCTTCTCAACATGTTCATCAAGCCTTATTTCACAGGAACAAAACAACATTTTTCTTCCCAAGAGCTTTTCTTGGAAAGAAACACAGTATTTGTTAGTTTGAAAAACCCCCAGAAATGGGTCATAGGACAACAGAAAATAAAGCTGGAAAACTACAGCCCCAAGTGGTTAAAGATTTACAAATCTATAGGCATGTGGCAAGAGGGTCAGATCCTGGAGTAAGTTCATGCAGTTTCAATCATAGGTGGTATTATTAGCTCAGCCTTTAACTGGTATTCTTACGGGATGTCAAATTTGGGATGTTACGGAAATATTTCATTATATAATAAATGGGCTTCTCTGAACGAAATCTCTCAACCTTTTGCCGCTGACTCATCAGTTGTTTCTGAAACACTGTGTCTTTGACATTGCTACAGAGACTGCCAAAAGCTGGATCAACCAGAGCCAGCTGGTATATGTGATACAAATGTATTCCCAAAGGGCATTTGCTTTATTTTAGTTTTCACTATACCCCAGTTATGCGCTCGTTCAGGTTGTCTGTTTTGTGCACTTAAGGGCAATGCAGTTCAGGAGAGTTTTGAAAAGAAGTGTCTCAAAAGTCAAGATAAATAATTGTATTAAGAAAACATTATGTGGAAATTTTGCTGTGGGTTTTTACCTACATTTAATAGTGATCCAAAAAACTCCCCATAAAACCAAAAACTCAACCAATCCCAAGCACTGTAACAATAATCTTGTTTAATTATAACACAGAAAAGATGTAAAAACTGTTTTAATGCTGATTTTACAAACAATACAGCATACAATAATATTCTGTGTCCTATTATGTTATGAAAAGTCTGTTTGATAACTCTCTATCTCAGTTTAGAACACTTTGGAAAAGGATAGAAGAAACAGAAATCACAAGACCTATAATATTTCCTAGCATCCTACTGAAAACTGTCAACTTATAACTGGAACTATATTATAGAGGCCAAATGACTCAGAGGCACACACTTTTAATGACTGCCAGCCAAAAAAGGCAGAATAAATGACACAGCATTATGACTGTGCTGGATTAGTGAAAGAAGTAATGCTAAATTTTACAATCAGTCTGTGGGATTCCTTGTCACAGAATGCCAAAACTTTACACAGGTTAAAAACCAGAGTAGTTCATTTAGGAAAGAAAAGTCCAGCAAGAGCTACAAAATATGAGAGTAAAAACTCTGCCTCAAGAACTCCTTAATGTCATAATGTAAGGAGAATTTTGTGTGAGCTTCTCCTTCTAGCATGCTTCTCCTGCTCTTATACAGGAACAGGAGAGGGGAGGGGGCTCATCTTCCCAGCACTACTGGTGCAAGGTGGTGTATAACTGTTTCTATGAGCCAAAGAGGCTCAATAGCTCGTAATTGTGTTAGTGCAAAGAGAAGAGAGAGGGAAATCATTGCATGTTGGCCCTGTGGCTCAATAGTAAAGTCCTCGGTGTGTTTCTTGCTTCTTTTATCCCATTTTCCTAGTTTAGATACACTGAAGTCTCTTGACCTTTCTCTGGTGCCAGTCCAAACACTCTAGTGATGGAAAATACTTCATTTACCTCCTTTCAGTTTGTACCTGTATCATCCTATTACAGTTCCTGGTTCTCCTTCTTTTGGTATTTTATTGCTAGCTGGGTTCCTGCAACAGGAGATATACACAGACCACATCAAAGAACAAAATGTTACTTGCAAGTGGGAACTACTACTCTAACAGTAGCAGTGGCTTTTCTAACATCTGTTGTTTTTCAAAGCATGCTGTGCATTTTTTTACCCTACCTATCTATGAACAGAGACTGATTTTTCCTGAAAATTCCTTCCCCACAGCAAAGCCAGCAATGTGCAAAATAACCTCACAAAAAGAAAATAATAGGAGATTCATAAATGGGCCTGCACTGGTGTTTTTCCGAGACTGCTCTGAAATGTTGTGCAGCTGATCACCTGGGCCCCTTTTTCCCAATTTCTTCCCCGTGCTGTTTTCCTGGCTCCCATGCCCACACAGGCCCAATGTACATGCTCAAATAAAAATGGAGGGCACAGCACTGATGAACAACTATTTCCTTTTGCCATCTGATCACAGTTTAGCTACTACTGTATGCTGTTTTCTGCCAGTCCTTAACAAAGAAATACAATCAACAACACTCATTCTGCACATTGCCTAATTGGCCATGTCCTTGATGAAATAGCTGACCCTGGATTTCTGAGAGAAGTTATTTTCAGTAATAAATATCCCATTTCTCTGGTAGCTAGGGGATTGGAATTGACATGATTTATTTCTTTGGAAACAAGTAAGGGTTAATAAGCAAAGATTTGAGGTTATTATTTAAAATTTCAAATCCACTTTTGCTTTGGTCTTTTCCAAATCTTGCTGAATATTATGATCTTGGTGTTCAAATGTATTTTACACGGTCTCCTCACACTCCAAGTAGTTCTGTTGCATTTTTGTGATTGAGTGTTGCCATTCATTGCTTGAAGTAGGTAACAAGAATTTTGCATTCCTTCAAATGGAAGAACATCCCCAAAGGCTTACTTCAAGTCCTGCTTTGAATTTAAAGCCAAAGTTTAAAATCTGATTATTGCATCTTCTTTTTAAACCTGCTTTTAAGTCTGTTCGCATGTGGAAAATATTCTCAGTTAGAAAAACATAGTTAATATATTTATTCCTACAAACTGAATATGTGACACATGGTACAAGAAACTCTCATATGTATGAAAGCTATCCATATGAGTTTTATTGCTCTTGCTATTTCTTATGTGAGTCTGCTGCTGATGTGGCTAAATAAAATTTGGTCCATCCATCAGTCAGCAACAACAAGGATTTATGAATGCATATCACTTCCCATAGGCTCTTAGAAGATCCTTCCTCTAACCACTGATACTCACTTAGGGACCACATTTTACTGATTTTTGTTGGGGTTTTTTTTGTTTTGATTTGTTTTTTTCTATTGTTGTTTTGTTGGTTTTTTCCCCTCTTCTGTGTCCTTAATGTCAGTTTGTTAAATGGTATTGGCCAAAGTCTTATCCCATTTTAGAAACTGCAAACTTCATTTAATTCCTTGGGGTTAAATGGAGCTGTTTCAAATTTATGGCTGTAAAAGGAAGATGAGAATTCTGCCTTCAATGCTCATCTGTTCTGTATAAACTCCCTGAACTTGCAGAAAAAGGTCTCAAATGAACATTCAGGTAACTGAATGTTACTGACCTTGTTAAGAAAAAATATTATCATTACTGTTATTGTTGTTACTATTTCTTATTATTATTTGCGTAAATAGAGTTAAACGGAGGAGGACACGGTCACAGTTTTTTTATGCTACTGACTTCAGAAAACCTGGTAGGTGGATTAAGGCAGAGTAAGCAAGTGGAGTGCTAGGACTAGTACTAGGGAGAATTCAAGGTCAGGTCTGTTTTGATGAGCTCATCTTGGTTCCTTCAGTCATCCTCACTGTGGGTGGTAACTGTCTGAGTTCCCCAAAGCGTTTATTGTTGAAGTCATCTTAAGACAGGTGGATTTACTTTGAGTCCTGCCAATTTCATATTTGTTTTCCTTGAATTCCACCATAGTTCAAATTGTCCTGCTGTTACCTTATGAAGAGAGATACTTGGCAGAAACCTCCCCTTCTTGTATCTCTGTTGGAGAAAAGGTGTTGCATATTGACTCCTGGATTATTTACTAGAAAAATCCAAAACCCACAACCACAAACTAAAAACAAATAAACAACCTCAAACAAACTAAAAAAAAAATAAAAAAATTCCTGGCAAACCCCAAAAGTTTTGGCTTATCTGTATAAGGTAGTTCTCATGTGGGGGATCAAATCTCTCAAACAAGACGAGCAGTCGCTATCCAGTAATGATTGCAATCTGCATTGCAGTGACAGCTTTAGCTGTATTAGACTTCCCAAATGGTGAAGAATGTGGTTTTGCAGGACACTAAAGCACGTCCATGATTCATTGGTACTGATGAACTACCTGCTAAACACCTCCTAATTGTTTTAATTACATACAGAAGACACAATCATTTCTTCAGCTGCAGTTTCTGCCATGTCTCCAGCCATTCCATGGTCTCCTGTCAGCCCGTTGTTCTTACCTCTGTGGGAGAAGCCCGGGGCCCAGGCAATTACTGACTAAGTGCACTGGGAGAGCACAAAGGCACAAACTTCATACCCAACTATACCACATCTATAACCACAGGGTAAACTTGAATTCAATCCTTCTGTCACATTTATAACTTGAATTTCAAAGCCCTTGCCACATTAGAAAGAAAGTGCTTATTACAAGATTTCTGGTAGTTTCTTAGGGCTGCATTATGGCTTCTCTGATGGGGTTTATGTAGACAAAAGAAATGATGAGCAGCTCTGCAAGGGACTGTTTTGATACAGTTGGGAATTTTAGCTGTCTTTGTATTAAAATTTGGAGATGGCTCCTACACATTCTTCTCACTGCCTAGAAGTTAGGCAAAGAAGAGAAAGGCAGTTAAGCTTTAGAGAAGAATAAAGACAATAAAAAAAATCCAGGCAGAGATTAGAAAATAACAGAAACACCATTTGAGAGAAAATGAAAACAGTTGGTACATGACTTGAAGGCATTTCAGCTTCTCAACTGGTTGCACGTGTAGACAGCTTTGACACAAATATTTGCTTGCTTAGATTTATAACAAAATGTACCCAAAAGGGTGACAGGCATTACTGTAGATTTGGGGACTGAGGCAACCCAGCCAAAATAGCAGAAATACAAGGCATTCTGGGAGCACATGAGGAGCACATGTGCACTGCTGTGCTTACCCGCTTTCTCAGCTACACAGAAACACACTCATGTGTAATTCAAATGTTTGTGCCTTGGTATCTTTCCCAAGCACCTCACACTTTAAATTATAGATATACACCTATATGTATGTATGAATATGCATATAGATAGTTATGCATTTACTGTACTGTATATTCACATGTTCTATGTCTGGTATTGGTATATTTCATAAAATGTATCCCTCTTGGATCCAGAACAGCTCTTATTGTGTAGCAGGGACAGCAGTGGCCACCAGTGTTCAGCCACAGCTGCATGTGGTGTCCTTCTTTCATCAAATAATACCCAAGGGAGAGCAATGCTGCCATGCTTTTCTGTCTTCAAGTGTGAACAATCCCCCCACTTTTTGCTGGGGCTGGGGTCAGCTGCGAGCCGTCATCTGAGAAATTTAGAACAGCATGTATAATTTAATGAAATTTAAAATAACTTAAACCCCTAAAACATGCAGGATGGAAAGTGACTTTATATATTGGATGTGTACATGATCTATGGCTTGCACAACACACAAGTGACACTCTGGGTGTCTGCAGGACGAGAAGAGCTGGGAGAAGTTGGCGCTGGGTTGGGGCTGGGCCAGGCACCCAGCGCTGCTGCCGTGGCCTGGGAAGTGTTTGTGTCTGGGGGCTTGGCACAGCCCCACAGCGAGGGCTGTGCCAGACACAAAGCACAGCCCCACGTTCAGCTTCCCCAACCACCCAGCTTTCTAAATCTGGAGTGTTGTTTCAGGGCTGCCCCTTGTAATGGGGGGAAGATTATCTGCTGTGGTTTATGCATGTTTTTCTATGACACAAAAAAGGATTTTTGTAATTCTGTAGATTGTTTCTGTTTCTCTTTTTGTTCTGGTCTTTTGGTTTCTCTTCTTTGTTTGCTTTTTTTTTTTTTTTTTTGTGTATATCTCTCTTTTCCTTTCACGCTTTTTCATTTTCTCTTTTCTTCCTTTGCCTTGCTACTGTAAATGTTGAAATGAGTAAGACTCCTAATACTTACACCCTAAATTTGAGGTCACTTAGTAAAATATTTACTGAGCCTCAGGGTCCGGTCTGTTAAAAAACTTTCCTATCATGAGAAGGACTTCAAGCACAGATGTCGGTATGATGTTTATTAAACTTCCTTTTGAAAAATTTAAGATCAATGTAAACATTAGTCACCTACAGTCTTAAGTTTGGCTGGCAATTTATTTCATGAAAAGTTACCTTAAAAAAAGTTGGGTTGATTTCATCTCACCTTGCTTAAATCATCTACCATGCAGATGTTTACTCCAAGCTTGACCCACAGCCTCTTTTTATGGGTAACGCAGTGAAATAGGCACATTCTTCCTGAGAGTTATTAGGCTGATTTCAGACTAAGAAATTGCACCCTAGAAGATCTTAACTATTGCATGACTTGCTTCAAGATAACTTTTGCTCCTAAATATTATAGCTGCATCAAACAGAAATTGAAGGACATCAGTAGCTGGAAATCCAGTGCTTAAAAGTGAGTCATAAAATAAAATTCAAAAATCTGCATTGATCTGATTACCCTAATGTAGCTTGATTATTTAACGCTTGCTGATAATAAATTCAAAATTGTCTTTTTAAAGGGTTCCAACATCAGCTACAGAAGATATCAACTTTCTCTTAACTCTTTCTTGCAGTAAAGAAATATATTTGGGTTCATTATGCTCACTGAAAAAACTTCAATCTATCAAGCATCAGTTTCCTGTCATTTAGATTAACTTACTTATTAGAAATCTAAACTGAATAATTGTTTACAGTGATTTATATTTGTAGATGTTTGTCTAGTTAACTTTTAACTCTTAGTGGAACAAGCTCCTAAAATGTCTCACTGGAAACAAAGTGGGATGAGAACTTGCTGTCACATGGTGGCACTCCAGGGAGAGGACCCAGCTTGCTGTGGCAGACAGATCCCGTGTCTGTGGCTGTGGTGTGGGATACAGGCAAGGAGAGCTTTTGGCTCATGGTCTCTGAGATGGAAATTTAATGTCCTTCAGCAGCACCCCTCTGTGAGATGCTAAAGATGCCCTGATTATTAGAACTGGTTGAAAATTTTCCAGTGGAATGCTTCTCTGTTGGAGAATGCTTATTTTACAGAATTGAAACATTTCACAGGAACATGTTGATTCCATTGAAAGTTTCAATGGAAAGCAGGCAGGCAGGCTGTCCAGGAAGCCTGTGCTCCTGGTCACATGCCAGCCTAGGCTTCCCTGGCTCCCTGCTCCCCAGGCAGCTGCTCCTTCAGATTCCTGACATCCTGACCAGGCCTCTGCCTCAGCAGTGGGGTGTCTTGTGGGGGGAAACATAAAGTGGGAGGCACTAGTCCCCTCACAATCACTTCTTTCCCCAGAAGAGAAAGTCTATTTTCTAGGCTGATCTACCAGCAAGGTGATACTGACAGTATTTACTTTCTTTTTGTTTGCACATCACATACTTACAAATATGATCATAGGTAAAAAGAATTCAGTCTATTCACACTGAAGTAATGATGCAGCTGGTCGTGCCTGATGCATTTATTCCCTATGATAAGCATGGAAAAAAAGACATATTCACTGTGCAGACTGTCACAATGGTGAAAACAGTTCACATTTTATCTCTGGACATATACAGAATTATCTCAGTAGAAACCCACTAAACAAAAGAGATATCTGTCAAAATGCGTGTATATATATGTGTGTGTGTATACATATGTATGTGTGTGTATATATATTCACACTTTGTTTATTTATTTATTTATTATGTATTTATTGTCAAATTTCCTCAGATGAGCATAACTAACCTCATTTTTTTCTCATCCAGGCAGATTTAGCGGAAAAAAAGTGTTTGATTAGAAGTGTCTTTTACATATTTTAATAGACCATAGGAATTTCTAAGCCCAGCTAAAAGAACCTTCCATAGATTTTGGTTAATATGCCTGCTGACTTGAGTTTTGTCTTTATGGTCATAATTTGAGTTTAGAATTCTGCTTTGGGCCATGTATGGTATGACAGGCACCTGTAGAAATCAGTTGTCTCATCTCTGCTCACATAGACTGTCTTCATGTAGGTTCCATCAGCATGTGCAAGCTAATTGTGCAAGCTACTAAAACGAAATTAATTGTTCCTGAAATATTTTGGGTGATTTGGATTAAACAAAGAAACAAACAAAAATGTTCCAACGTATGTTCTTTATGTTGCCACCTGTGGAGAAATATATATAAACTGTGAGTTTTTATGTGCACATGCTTACAAGTTTTGACTTGCATTGAGGCGTCACACTGCTGATCATTTCTGTGCTATTTCCTCATATTTGGTAGGTGGCACACTTACAGTACATCCAATCAGTGAATCAATAAATAATGAAACCGGTATATTATGAAAAGTTTAACAAATAAGTGCTCATAATGAAAGTCAGTGTTGTGGGCTTTTCCTCCATGGTTTCACTGGCAGTCGTGCTTTTGATCTGGGAGCTGTTAGGAGCTGTTGCACCACAGATGAAAGGAGTTAGAAAATTCCATATCATAATGCAGTTAGATCAGTAATTCATGGAGCAGGTAATTCACAATGACTTGCTGGTCCTTTGATTGCACACGGTTTATGACTATTAGCAGTTTCCCCTTTCAAATTTGTATGCTTCCATACTTCCTTTCTGACCTTTTTTTCATCATTTATAGTCCAATTTGGTAGTGAAAAAACATAACTGGTGCTCAAGTGCATGGCTGTCATTCAAACCTCAATGCGTTAGTGAACAGTTTGACATTTGTGACTATGAAAAAAAAACATTAAGCAGGTGTACAAAACACTAACCAGGTCCCTTGAACAATGCTTTATGGGATTCACAACTTGCCTCTAGGCTATAAACCTGATTCAGCCTGAGTTTTCAAGGTAGATTTAATCTTGATATTTACACTCCAAATGTACCTTACATTGGAACATAATTGCAATGTAAATGATAGAAACACATTTCACATGGAAGGTCACAGGAAGAGACGCGTTACTGCAGGAGATTTGCAATGATGTGCTCTTTGGGGTTTGACCATTATCTGTCCTCAGTTTGTAAAATCAAGGGCTGTATCTTCAGCCTCAGTTTGTTTAGAGGGGTCCTGGTTCTAACAATTTCTTGCTACTCTTCTAAGGGAGTAAGGTTCAAATTAAAACAAACACACAAAAAATGCTATTTAATCACTTTAACATAGTCATCTGCTGTACAGGTGTGCACATATCAAATTTTATTTCAGTTATAGTTACCAGGTTTCTGGGAACTGATGTTGCGGCTCTACAAAGATAGAGAGATTTCTACAAGTTGGATGAATAACATCAGGTAAACATGTTAAAAGAAGTTACTGTTTTGTCTCTAATAGACTAACGTAATGGTTGAAGTTGCTGAGAAAGGGCCCCAGAAAGAACATTGTAAACATTTGAGTAGTCAAGTAGGAATAAGAACTGTGAGTCTGAGAACTAAACAGTTCTTTAAGGTGTTCAATTAAAACAATACTAATATATATATGCATATAAAAACTGTGCCAAAGTTCTTCCATGGAATTCCTCCCAGCTTCCAGTAGGCAGTAGGTTAGGCACTTCCTTTGCCAGAGGGCATCCGGATCACAGTGCTTAGTAGCCATTGACAGACATATCCTTCATGAATTAGTCTAATCTCCCTTTGAACCCTGTTGTACTTTTGGCTTCTGCAGCATCCTCTGGTAAGGAGTTCCATGATTTAATTGTGCGTTGTAATGAAAAGTGCTTCCTCTTGTTTTCCTGAAAATTGCTGCTCAAAGTTGTGAGTGGGAGCACTTGTCTACTTGTATCTGCTCTCTTTTGTTTAGAAAACGGAGCTGGTTAGTCTGTTCAAAAGTCTTATCATTTTGTTTCTTGTGACAAAAGATCAATAGCTAACAGAAGGTAGAGAATGACATTTTGAGACTGCTTCAGTGCCAATGTATACGTACCAAATAGCAGAACATACAGGTAATTCAGTTGTGAATATTTTATTTTGATATTGTGCCTGGGGTTGGTATGAAACTTGTGAATTTTGAAAGCAGGAGTAACATAGGAAGGTTCTGATAAATGTTTTCAACACATGTGCACACACATGTGGATGTACAATATCAGACTGTTTGTGATGTGTGCTCATGCCATTTGTGTAGCATTTTTTTTTTCAGATGTGTAGAAAGATTTTGTGGGCAAAATGTGGCAAATTCATGGAAAGTGTGGAAAAGACCACACAGAAAAACTGTTTGAAAAGTCAGCACTGGCAGCAGCTCGTGAGCAATAACAGCAAAAAGACAGTGGACGTTTGCCTCCTTCTCACCTTCTCTTGTTTTGGACAGCGTTGCCAGGTGGTGTCTGTGCCCTGTTTGAAATGACTGACACAAGGACAGTCCCACATCAGCAACTGAAAATGTAAGATAACTTACATATTTTGCTGCTTGTGTCATGCTATGAATTTAGTTTTGCTTTTTTTTCTTCTTGGAAAAGATGACAAAAGTTTTGTTCAACTTTTTGAGGGAAAAAAA
>VZUA01060866.1:0-20376 GCA_013401035.1 Horornis vulcanius | reverse complement strand
AAAAAAAAAAAAAACAAGCCAATTTTTTTTCTAACTTGAGAGGAAAATACACCCCACATTTGTTTCATTCTTTTTTGGTCTCCTTACTTGATTTCCTGTTTAAGAGGGCCTAAGCCCATTGACTGTTTTTGTTAGTAGACCTTCAAAGCAAATAGTATTTGCTTCGTTCATGTAAATACATTTCTTAGCATAGCAAATCCCTAGTCCTTACTAAGCTTTGAGGTAATTCTGCAGAAGAGTAAAAGGAAGAATAATATTAGAGAGAACTTGGTCTTTTAGGCCTCACTCTACATTAAACCACTTTTGGGGCCTGAGGAAGGTGGGCCATAATTGAAATTGCTGAGTAATGAGCTGCACCAATGATTTGGGGCTCCTTTTCTGTCCAGATTAACACTTTTAAGCACTGAAATGTCTGATAAATTCCAGCTATCCAAAGGGCCATAGGTTACTGACAAAGTGCAGTTAAAATTTGTCTCTGGGTAAGAATGGACATCTTCAGGATGTAAATGAGTGACATTCTATTGAGTCTACTTACTGTTTATGTTTTATTATTGGATATTTTCTGGGTTGCCTTCTAACAGAAAGGAAAGCTAAGGTTTTCAATGAATTAAAATCAAATTATTATAACCTCACTGACAGAAAAAAAGTTTAAAAAACAAAAATTTTAATATTTTTTTTCCTGCTAGTCTATACTCCAACTTTAAATGATTTTGCATATTTGATGATGAATGTATTGACAACTGTCTTTGAATCTGAATCTACTGTTTTAGATGTGAGAAAGAGCAGACTCTTCTCAAAAAAACCCAAACTTCAGAGCTGATGCTATTAGGAGTTTAACTTACAAAGGCTTTGAGGCGTTTTTAAGATTTTGACTTAAAAACCCCCACAGTGTTTGAGCAAAATCGCTGATTTGAGGCTGTATTATGAAGACAACCAAGACTGTTATAAAATGGGAGTTGAAACAAAAGGTAAACACTGTCTTTTTTCCTAGGTACAGGAAACATTTACTTAGTTTACCAAAGCAGCTCTTGAAACTGTTGGAAAATATGCCCTGAAACTTAGCAAGCCTAAAGAAAACAATTTCATAAACATAGATTTACTTTTTTGTTGTTGCTTTACAGGGTAAAAAGCCCAAGAAGGATTAGTCCTCTGTTCAGAATATTTGGCTGTTTCTTGCAGGTGTTTCGTTTTGAAAATGTTTGGGCAGAACACCAATAATTTGGTTTATGGATTACAGTGTTGCCCAGTTTCCTGCATGTTATTGCGATGTGGAACAATACCATTTAACCACCCCACATCTGCTATGAACCTTTTCTGGGGTTTTTGGGGTTTTTCTTTTTACCTTTTTAGACTGCGTGTCTCTTCACAAAACATTTAAGTGTGTCTTGGTTAGTTATATCAGCTGTTTACCCAAGTAGCTACAGGACATCTCTTTCAAGATAGCTTACAGGCACATCACATTTCACCTTCCTGAAGGGGAAGAAGACAGGAAACTAAATTTAGAAGGCCAGCATTACCAAAGCTTTCTGATTTCCATAAAGATGCCAGACAGTGACATCATATCTACTCTCTGTTCCTAGGCTTTATGGCTGGAACTTCATTGCATGATGGAAATGTTGCAGGAGAATGACTGATCTTGACTTTCACCAGTGCTGTACTAGGCAAAAGTAACAAATGGTGTCATTGCTGAAGCCTGTGAAACAATATTTGTAGTCATGGTTGTAGCTGGAGCCAACGACAGAGGCACTGAACCAGAACCTACATAGAACCCAAACCTTGCCAAGGTCACATGTTATTTTATTTATTTGTTTTAACTTGACTAAGTAGGGTTTTGATCATTTAACCATGGCCCCTGTTCATAAGAGTCCTATGGGCCTGTAAGAAAACAACTCTTTGGTGTTTTTAAATATGATTTCAATTAAATATTTTTATTCAGAACAAATGTTTTCACCTACCACATCCTGCAACTACAATCTGTGCTTTTGCTTTCAAGTCTGTTACAGTGAACACAGGTTAAATGACCACATAAAATAATTAACAGTGGCCTTGTGTAAAAAACAAATACATTCAGAAATAAGACTGAAAAATCCTTATCTCTAGTGTTGCTGATCAATGCAGCATTCTGTTGGCCAAATCCTAAAATACTGGGTTTTGAACCATGACTGTAATAAGCTTCCCTAGAATTGAATGCAGGCCATTTGCTGCAGGAATACATTCTCAGCTGAAGGGTGCATGTTGGAAGTGATTATTAGTGTTTTTAATTATATCACAGCAAGTACTGTAACAAGCAGATACATTATTTTTTCAGTTTCATTTCTCAGCCATTCATTCTGTATAAAAATGTGGCTGTGTTCTGCTCAACACCTGACACATGCTTCCCAAAAATGGCTCCATTTCAAATGTAAGTGAAGTGATCCCTGCACAGAAGGCCTAATGTACAAAATTATTGAACCCTCATGTTTCTGATGGAAGTCAGGGTGAGTTGTTGCTTGAAAACCCTTTCTGGACATTGCCACCTTATAGTGGCAATTGTTTAAAAAAAGGCTATATGGTATATATATATATGTTATCACATTTATATTTTTTATGCTAAATCACAGTGAAATTCCTAATGAAAAAAAAAACCCCAAAAACAAGGAAGAGTGCAACTTCTAAAATGAAGCTTTTGCTAAGTACTCTCAGTCTTCCCAACTTTACTAGAAAAGCTGCCATGAGCCATCCTTTTAATAACTTTAGGAAATATAAGGTTACAAAGTTACAAACATTTATAAAAGGCCCACTAAATGTTATGTCAAACTTAAGGGTCTGACCTTTTTAACCTCAAAACTACAGATGTTTTAACCAACCTGCGTTCATAAAAGAAATATTGATAGACCCTTAACTCTTGTGAAACCCGTGATTACTGGCATAAAGAAAAGAAATAACACATTCTGCAACATGTTACAATAAATCTGTATACAACTTAGTTTATAGATTTGTAAGTTTTAGATTGTCATGATAGTTTTCTGTGTTTATCAACAACATTAAAAAAAAGCCCCCAAAACCAGTAAGCAAACCTGGAATACCACAAACCAATCAATAAAGTTTAAAAGTTCCAGTGAAGCTAACCTATAACAGGTCCTTGTTTGGAGAACATGCTCAAGAAACACATGTGCCTTTAAGAGGTCTTGAAAGAATTTACACCCATGGACCATTACCATTTCCAAACACCCTGCAGCTTTACCAGCCCAACATGTGCTGACTGTATATCACCATGACCCTTTCACTAAAGCTCTTTTGACTGGAGTGCTTTTAATACCCACTTTCTCAGCTGAGCTCAGGAGTGATTTGTTTTACATGCCACATTAATCCTTTCCACATTTTCTGGATGAGGCAACCACAATTCCACTTGTGAGGTGTTTCTAAAACACAGTTATGGGAATAAAGCAGCAGGGTCCCAGACTTGACAACTTCCCTTCGGGCGGCTGACAAAGTGGGCTATCGTGGCTGGTGTGGGAGCTCGCACTTGTGCCCAGCAGCCAGGGTGGCCTGCTCTCCATGGTTAGTCAGAGGCCCAATTATTGTTGGCAATTCAGCCACAATTAAAACCCTGTAGGGATCTACGTAGGTTTAATGTCCAATGAATGCTGATGCAGATTAATAAAATGCAGCTCGTCTTTTATAAGCTTAAGATGAAATGCAACAGAGAGAAACAGAACTGAAAGTATAAATCGCAGCTCCGTAAAACCCAAGAAGTTTATGCCTCACACCTACGTGATTGGAGGAAAAGAGCATTTTATAAATGGGCAATTAGTGTTCAGTGTACTGGCTTTTATTACGTGGTAATTTTACAGTTTTCACTTTAAAGACACCCAAAAAAAAATCAAAGGCCAAATGAATTTCTGTTGTATGCATTTATGAGCTTTCTGTATTTATAATGTTAGCTCAATCTTACTAATGTAGGGGTATGAAAATTTAGTGTTGTCAACAAGGCTAACAGAGTGGACCAACCAATTATAAAACTGTTTTTACATGTCAGCGCTGTGCACATTTTATTAACAAGTTAGTATTATACTCCATTTTTTATGCGTTAAATCGAACTGTACAAGTAACTGCAGGACAAAAATTATGTTTCTACGCAATTTAATTTATTGCTCTTCCCCCATAAATTTTACTTACAAGTACAAGTTCAATGGTCTGAGCTGAACTATAAATTAGAGTGAGGTGAGTCTTATGTATAACTTGATTTACTCTGGTAATTTCTGAAGGAAGTATCTGAATCCACATGCCTGTCTACAATTGTCTTTACAGCAAGATGAAGCAACAATGTAAAAAAACCAGTGGCTGATCAAGAGTTTTCTGTTAAAGCTTTTACGCTTACACACAAGGCTGTTCAACAAAACTTCAAATAAAAAAAGTAGCTTCATGAGCCATTCATGCTGTGTGGCAGGTGTCACCAGATGGTGCCGTTTCAATCTTCCAGACTTTTCCCCCACCTTTTTTTTTTTTAAGCATATAAATAAACATTCATTCCTAGAATGATATACTAATTTTTTTAGTTTTGTGTTATTAGAGTTGTGTAAGAAGGGAGCAGTGTTATCGGAGGGTGAGGTTGCTATTTGCTTTGATCCCGTACTAAAATTTGCTCTTCAAGTGGAATTGTTGCTTGTAATCTCAATTTTACTGATGAGCTGAGACTCTTTAACAAGGGAATTACTCTCTCTGTTTCAGTACTTATTTATATGTGTAAATAAGCCAAGTAATACTTAGAATATAACCAGAGACCACACACCTGATTTCCCTGATCTATGAAGACACCTGCAATTTCTCTGCAGGGCGACAACAAAGATGTTTGCATAAATTCTTTCTTTAATATGCAATGAGATATTTGTTCATCTTTTAAGATACACTAATTTTATAAGGTATGCTAATTACCTGAAGCTGGATGCTGGAGGCACTCAGCTTATTTATGAGTCACCTGGGCATCAAGTAGAACCTCTATGCCAGCTTTGCCAGCTGTACATTAAGACTTTGTTGACTACATCTTTCTCGGGTTTTCCTCTTTTCTCACTATATGCTGGTGGAGAGCTCAGAAGCAAAGAAACATCAGCATGTCCTCTTCACAATTTCTTTATGAGAAAGTCTTATAGGTGTAGAAGCTCTGACCCTGAACTCGCTCTTCCCACCTTCATCTGGCTGGCTATTTCAAATTCTCCGAGCCCTCGGGCAAGAAGTATGACCAAGCCACTGTTTGTTGATAGTAGGATACAGAGGGCAATGTGAAGTATTCAAGAAATAAATTTTGCTGTCATTGAGGAGGTGTTGGATCTAGTGAAGAAGTGAGAACATACCATTTGTGAGGCAGTGCTCATCATTTCCCCAGCACAAGGACTATGTTCCAGTATCACCTGTGACCTGAGTGTGGACATTCCTTCCAGCAGGGCAAAGCAGGTATGTTGTACTGAAAGCCATGGGGCACTCTGAATCATTTTAACTTGTGTCTGAAGCTTATTCTAATCCTCTGCTTTTGTGGGAGACTGCATTGGTAGCAGCAGTCTGCACTCCAAAAGGAAAAGGACCTCCTATTTCATGCAATAATCAGTCAACTGCATATTGCCAGTCATGAAGCAACCCCATTTCACAGAGTTAAAGAATCATGGAGTCATGACTGAGTTGGAAATGACCTTAAAGATCATCTAGTTCCAACCTCCCCACCATGGTCAGGGACACGTTTCACTGCACCAGGCGACTCAGAGACCTATCCAACCTGGCCTTGAACACTTCCAGTGTTTGAGATATCCATAACTTCTCTGGGCAGTCTGCTCCAGTGCCTCATAACCCTCAAAGTAAATAATTTCTCCTAAGTATCTAATCTAAACCTACTCACTTTCAGTTTGAAGCCATTCCCTATTCTCCTATCACTACATGCTTTGTAAATAGTCTCCCTCCAGCTTTCCTGTAGGCTCCCTTCAGGTATTGGAAAGCAATTAAGTCACCACAAAACTGTCTCCTTTCCAGGCTCAGCAAAACCTATTTTTCCCAGCCTTTCCTCACAGGAGAAGTGCTCCATCCCTCTAACTGATGGCCATAACTTTCCTGAAGGGTGACCTCTGTGGTAATAGAAATAGAAAAACAGTGAAGTCCAGGCAATGATTCCTGTGGGAACAGAATAGGCTGCGTGACCCCTTGGATCACCATGCTCCTGTATGGCTGTACATGTGCTGCCCTGGAGCCCCTCTGGCAGGCTCCAGGCAGACTGGCACAGTTCTGCAGGACATCAGCACTGTGCACTGATATTCTGTCCAAGCCAGTGGAGCTCTGGTCATAGTAGGCTGTGTCCACACTGACCAGCTTTGCTCACTTGCTCAGCTTACACCAAGCCTTGAGCTGACACAACATCAGTCTGTCTGCTCTTGGAGCTGGCTGGTTCAACAGGAACCAGCTCCTCCTGCCACAGCACAGGCACAGCCCTCAGCCCTAAAGGGTCAGTGTGCATTGGTTAGACTCCGCCTTTTCCTATATCTGTACCTTTGGCTCTTGAGGAATAATTTTATTTCCTAAATTTTCACAGACTTTTCTTTCTTTTTATTAAAGAGCCTCCCTTCCATAAAAAAAGCAATTTTATACACACTGAGGGGAACAGCCCCCCACACTCCTCCCAATAGGTCTAACCTATTAAAATTATTTGTAGCCATCTATACATGGTAACATCACTTACTGTATGTCACCTAAATTAGTCACAGAAAATTCTGGGCTGTAAATACTATCCAAATAGCTTTACAAGATGATAGTCTAGATTGAACAGAAGAAAACTTTTGATTCCTTTAGCAAGACAACTTCCCAAAGTTTTGAGTGTATGTGTTTGTTTGTTTTTTTTTTTTATATCTACCCAAAATGGGAATATTTTATCAAACAACTTGTTTTGTAGAGCAAACAAAATATATCTTAATCTGCTCGTCTTTGGAACTAAATAGTATAGGCTTGGATTGCTTTTATTTTTATTGTTTTCAGTAGCCATTTAATATGAGCTTTCTGATTACTTGCACCTCAGGATACAGATTGTGATTGTAAAAAAGACAATTGTTGAGCTTTTTAAAAACCTCAGATAGCTTTTGAACACATTCAAGATCACATACTTACAAAATTCTTTTATATGCCAGTTCAAAAATCAACTCAGCTGTATTTTGTGTTGGTATATAATCTGAGCCACAAAAATTGCCTACTTCTCTTTTGCCTTTGGGCAATTTTTCAATCTTAGCTAAACCAAGTCCATAATGTACGCCTGCTGGCCAACATTCCAGGTAAATGAATAGCTTTTAAGGAAAAATTATGCTGTTTTTCAAAAGCTTGACATTTTAAAAATACAAGTCCAGAATTGAAACCTTCAATAATTTTTCCATGCCTATATGTTGCAAGCAGAAAAATGTTGCACAAATGAATACATATGGGATTATTTTCAAGCTGTTATTTCTCACTAGGGAAAATATTTAGAAATAAGGCTCAATTTTTTTTTCTGTGCTGAAACTACAAAGAGGCCAGCCATCTTGATGCTTTTCCAGATTTTTTTTAATGGTTTTACTGATATTGTATAGTGACTTTACTGCCCTGTTTTGTATGCCCTTATACTCACCAATAGTAAGCATTTATGTTGGGTTTATTCCAGTTTTTAAATCTGTTTTGTGGCATTTATGACCTAAAGCTAATAAGGACATTCGGTATTTTCTTGTAAAATATTGAAAATACCTTTTACCATGAAAATAAGAGGGAGATGTTTAAAAAAAAAATAAAGAAGAAAAAAAACAAGAGGCTTAACCAAAGGCAGGAATGGAACCACCTTTATTTTAAACTCAGGTTTTGCCATAGCAGTAAAGTGGTGTTTTCTAGGCATCAAGGAGCTGGCAGAAGCTCATCAAGCCCAAAAGGAACCCAGCAGAGATTTGGCAATACTCAGGCATAAAGCTGTATTACTGGACCAGGTTAGGTGAAAAATTTTTAATGAAATGGATCTTTATAAAAATGTGAGTTGGTTGAAAATGAAACTTTCCCACAGAAAAGGATTTGGATCCATTTTTAGACGTTAAAAATCTAGAAGCCTTTTTCATTGATCAAAACTGTCTATTTTTATTCTCTTTGTAAAATTGTGACCTGCTTCTCTGGCTTGAAATTACTTTGCTCTTTTGGAAACCAAACCAGCTGAAACATAAAACATGTAAATAGTCTCACACAAGAAATCTTTTAGGATGTAATTAAGCACAATGCTGCTTAGGAGGAGATTTAAATTTAAAGAAGTATCTCATGATTTTAAGTTGGATTTTCCCCATGGTCTTTTTTCCCCTCAGAAATGTGAATACTGTTATGAGGCAGAAATCTGGTTGCTTTCTAGTGTGTGTTCAGTGATTTCATATCCCTCAGGTGTCTTTTCTGGGGCTTATGTAAGGGCATGATCCTTATGCCCATTTTAATCAGACTGGAAGCCGAGGTGCAGAGCTGCCTTGCTAACCAGGTTGGTGGCAGCACTACTGTCCTTGAACCCGGTTTTTAAAGGCAAATATTGGCCAGTGCTTCCCAGGTGATTTGCAAGACCTGTCTTCCTCCCTGCTTTACAAATGCACTGCTGCCAGTTACTCAAGCAGCAATGCTTCATCCCAGCTTATGTTTTCTCTGTATAATTGAGGGTTAATTTAAATAAATGCCTTATTTACATTCACAACTGTAAAAAATTGCCTACCAAGACCCTAGGTGCCCCAGCGTGCCACTTGGTGAAATCACAGCAACATTGAAATCATTATTCTGACAGGAACCCAGCCAGCCAGACGCCTACAGAAGCGCTTTTCCTCTCCTTCTCTCTGGGAAGCACGGCCCGCAGGCCTCTCCAGAAAGCTCTCCAGCTCCATTCATTTATTTATTTGCTGCATCGCCAGGTCACTAAATTCTGGTTTCTGCGGCCCAGGCGGGGGGAGCGATCTGCTGGGGCGGCGGGGAGGCCCTGCCAGCTGCCCCCTCCTGCGGAGCCAGCGGCGGGGGGGAGCAGCTGCAGCTGGAGCTGAGCCTCTCTCCAGGGAAAGGGGGGCCATCGCCACACATCCAACACCACCAGGGCTTCCTGGCCAGCCACCTCGTCCAGTGTTTACAAGGAATTGCGTGCATTTTAAAGGAAAATGGGACAGCGCTGGCCGGGCTCTGCATGGGTCTGCTCCTGCTGCTTCATGTGTGATGGTTAGGATTTGGGAAGAATTGGGGCTTTTTTTAATTTTTAATTTAAAGTGTCATGGCATTGCAAAATAGGAAAAGAAAGAAGAAAAATGTATCTACAATGAATATCGTTCTGAAAGTCAAATTATCTACAAGGCATTTCTAGCCAGTAGCTCATTATTGCCCAGCTCTCCTCCCACCCTGCTTATTAAGAAAGTTTAGATATAAGTTCCCTTTTGCTGTTCAGAATAGCCCAGATGGAAGGAAATGAACATGCCATTTGCTTTTTGTGACCTCAGGGGAGTGGAGCAAAATATGGATGTGAAAACATTGCCAGAACCCTGAAAGTTATATTCTTTCATTCATTAATTTTCCTGCTTCTCCATTCCATATGCTCTCCCTTCCTTCAGCTCCATGGAAAAGTATCGACGAGCCAAACGAGTAATACAATTAGAGCTTATATATGACCTGAATGGTGTATCTGGCTTGAGTGGCCCATTAGCCAGGGCCAGAACCACTGAGAGCAGCACAGACTATGGGCATGAAAGTCACAACTCCCATCCTCCAGAACATCTTCTGACATGTTATTTGTGGATTAGTGCATATGAATGGTTCAATACTGCAAGAAGTCACAAAGAATAAACAGAAAGGACCAGATTCTTCATAAGGATGTACACATGGTTCTCATTTTAAGGCCTGAACCAATCCACTTAAGTTAATGTAAATCCTTCTCCAGACTTCAATGGGAATCTAGCCTTTCTGGCTAGCTCTAGTAAAGGACTTAGGCACCTAAGGCAGGATGTAGGTGGAACAGCATCCAAAAGCACTCTCCAGAAACCCATGCTTGGCTGCTGCCTAATCCTGGAGGCGCCTAGTCTTGCAAAGCACTTCCCTTTTTGATTTTAAAGTTTTGTAGGTGACAATAGTCATCCAGATTTTGTCCAGATCAGCCTGGTCTGAGCAGCTCATCAGCCAATTCTTTCCTTGGACTGGTCTAAAGCCAGGAACTAAGCAAAAGACGCCTAAGACTTTTGAGGGCCACATCTGGTAGGCATTTTCAAAGCATCCTGGCATACAGCGATAGATCCAAATGTTCTTCATATCATTCTGCTTTAATACTGGAATGCCAAAAGGCATTTCTTCCCACCCAAACCTGGGAAGAACAGAAGAGTACTTTTTTTGTCTTTTTGTGAAGGTAGAAAGGGTAATATGTTGTACACTGGAAATACATTTAATTATTCATGGTATCTTCATATTCTTTTTTTTCCATCTTCTATGTGTTTAAAGGGTAACTTTAACTTCACTTTTATTGCAGTGAAAGACAACCACCTAAACAGTCTCGTGCCTAGCAATGCCCACATTCCTTAAATCAAGGTGAATGGAACAAATGTCAAATGATTACATATGGATAATTTTTTTCACATCTAAGTTTGGAAGTAAAACCTTCAGTCTCCATTAAAATTGCAACTCACTAACAAAAAGGAACACTATTTGATGGCGTCAGCTGCTTTTTGCACAGGTAAAGCATGCTGCTTTTGAGGCATGGAGGAATCTTGCGTATTACACGAAGACTGCAAGGTTGAAGTGTTAATTCTGTGTCAGATATTTGGCAAAACAGAAATATAGCCACAGAAATAGAACATTTTCAACACATCCTGCTTTGAAAATCAAATATCTTGGCTTCTAAATGGTATTTTTTCATTAAAATAGAGGTTTTGCTGTGGTATTTATGTGTCAGGAGGAGCCCATTAGTCTATGATGATATTCTTTTTCCATTGACATTATCTTTTAATTATATCATTCTGAGCCACATCACTAGTGGAGGATCGATTTTTACAGCCCAGTTTACATATCACTTCAGCATCTAATTCTGAGGAGGTGTTACACACTTTGAGGTTTCTGCTTCCCTTTTTTAAAATAATTTGGAACTCATGACTGCTTAAAAAGGCATCAACAAAGGTGCCTGTCTTTCCTTTGAAGTCATTTTTTGCGGAAATCACAGTCACTGACCAAAAGGTTTCAAAAGATTAAATTGTGCTTATTTTACGACATTTTAAAACAGCAGGGTTAAATGCTGGGCCAGCTGCCAGGCAGTCAGCAGCACCCATACTTTCATGTTCAGCAGCCAGACACATCTACAGCAGTTATTTCTGAGTAGTTATTCCTGAAATATGTCACTCAGAACAGGAGAGGGGTTTTAGCANGGAATGAGTTAAAAAAAATAATTAGAAAAAAAATAACCTAGTGGGCAAAACAGACATTTTTAATTCTCTTTGTCAACACTGGCTTCTCCTTTTAATTGGAATCAACTTGGAGAGCCACAGAGTTATGGCTATTGGACAGCCACAAAATCATGGCTATTGGACACTCATGTCCCGTAGTGCATTATCCACATGCGGCAAAACACTTGACTGCTTGCTGCTTTATGTGGAGGCTGTAATGGACTGAGGCTAGTGTAAACTCACAGAACTATTCAGAAAGGGATACATAAATCTTGACATCATCTTTGATGAGAAACCCAAGGAGAGGAAGGACACTCAGACACTGTCTGTCCTGAGCAGCAGTGCTGTGGGCTTAGTGGATCCTTTTTGAAGTTCAGCTCTGTTGCAGTCAGGAAGTGATTTACTCCATTTTACAAATTTTCATTCTGTTCTTTTCTTTCTAATCCTCATGTGATGTCTGGTTTCTCTTGCCTTGGTGTGTTTTTTTTCATTTGCCTTTTTCCATTTTGAGGACTCACGGGCCAGACTCTCTGTGCTGGTTTCCGTCACTTTGTATTGTGCAGGTGTTCCAGAGCACTGCCTTAACTGGCCCCCGGGGGATGTTCCTTATGTAAGGAACCATGCAGCCAGTGCAAGGTGGTATAAACAGCTCCTGTGCCAATTCTCCCTGTGCTGGCACACGGAGTGACTGAGAGACTCACAGAAGCAGAATAGAGTGCTCTTGATTCTTAACCGGTACATCTCAGGGACTAAAACATGAGCTTATCTAAGTTCTGCTGTGGCTCAGGCTGACACAGGAGCAGCTGTAGAGCTGTGTGACCATAACCAGCTCCACATCTCCTGCTCTGAGTGGATCTTGGCACAAGGAAGAATATGGACCTTTTATTCTTGTCCTGCTAGCTGGATGAAACCCCACTGTCTACACATCAAAGGGGTTTGATGGACTGCCAAAAATAGTAACCTATACGTAAAACATGTGCTTCATTTATAGCGATCATTTGGAAAGTTTCCTGCTACTGCAGAAATTCAGATTACATTGATTTATTGTTCAGTACTGCAATATACTGAGAGGCTTTTCAATGAGTTCTATTGTATGCATTTGCAGAAAGGTTGGGGAGATTTCTTTCTTCCTTCCTTCCTTTCCCTTTGCTATATAATACATAATCATGTGAAGTACATCTTTCTGAGGTTTTGCATAGTTCTAGTGAAGTGTGTTAATATCTGCTCTACACTTTGAAAGACATTGTCACCTGTGCTGATGTTTTAGCCTTTGAAAAATGAAGTGCTGTTTCTTTTGATGTAAAGATCATCTCTCCAGTATTTATGGAATCATTTTATTTTACCTCTCAGTTTGTAGCCTGTTAGCTATGGAATATGTCCTGCACATTTTTTTACAGGCACATCAATGTCTTTTGTGGGAACAAGGATTAACACAGCAATTAAACAAGAAGGTACACATGAGAACAGACACCCTGTGTCTGAGAACAGGTCTGAATCAGCACTTGAATCTATCTGTGCAGTGGTCAGCACACCCTTTCCAAGCCTCATCAATAATCTACTTTTGGAGTCCTTCCTAGAGGAGTCTTAATACCACTGAACAGCTTGCATTTATAGATAGCCTGAGATTAGGTTTTTACAACATGAAAACATGATCTATTGGGAACTGATACATATTAATGATACGGATGAACTGATGTGGACACTTAGAACTAAATCAGGGAGGAAAATAGTGCTACGTCCTATGCTGTGCCAATTTACACAGATCCAGTCTCTGTTAACCAAAGAGGATTTGATATTTAGTTAATTACCAAGGCTGAAAAGAGAGCATCTGTAGCTCCCATGACTCATGAGAAGGACCATTAATCGATGTACTCATACATGTATCGTGAAGAACTTACTAATATAAGAAGAGAATAAAAACCCAAGAAACAAAAGGTGACAGTAACTGCTGGTCTACGGTGTTTAATCCTGTTTGCAAACAGTGGCCCTCTGGTTGATGATAAAGAAGACAAACTTGGTCTTCATTTCATGATTCATATTAAGGAAGGATGTCATATTTTTCTCTCAAATATACAGAAGTGGACCTTTTCCCTTTCTGGCTTTATTTTTACAAAGCCTTTTTCTTCGGGCACTAACTGCTTCTAAGCACAATAAGAGTTAATTATTCTATCTCTGGATACTATTAAATTCACCCCAATTCACTCCTCTGCTTCCCGTCTGTTAATGTCCCATGGATCAAAGCTCAGTATAACAATTTTAGGCCAAGAGTTCAAAATGCTACCATTCATATAACTTAACAGGAAAGCATGAGTTACTTTTCCTCCAATACCTTTCTGAATTACAGTGTTTCCTCCTCCTTCTTCTTCTTCTCCTCCTCTTCCTCCTCCTTCTTCTTCTGCTTCTCCTTTTTATCTGAACAATTAATTCAGGTTTTCCCATTTTATAGTCCTAATCTCAAAGTTTACATCAATCTATTTTCATGCATCCTTATGTCACAATTATTTGAAGGAGAAAAAAGTAATTAAATACACCGAGTAAGAAAAGGGTATATAATATTTCAGAAAGAAAGATGGATTTAGGATGGCACCAAGAAAAAAAGAAAGCCTTTTGTCTTCTACTTTTCCTTTACTTGTGAATTACAAAGCCATTTTTCTTTTACAATTCCTAGCTGTGTTTGCGACCTGAGGGCTTTGCACACATGGGGCTGTTTTAATTAGCATCCAAACGGGACACGCTCCGGCCAGGCTTTCCCTGAGTTTCTGCCTAGCCAGAAACGTGCCGGCCTAGGGCAGCCCTTCACCCTGCGATCGTTTCAGTGTCGATGGCCGCCAATGTGCTCTCCACGCTGACATTCCCTGAGGCATCCCAGATTTCCTCCTCCCGCCATCCCGGCGCGGCACGCGGGCGGCCCGCGCTCGGCCGCCCCCTGGCGGCCAGGGAACGGGCCCGGATCCCTCGGGAACGGAGCCCCGGCGTGCTGCTTCCCGCCTCTGGGCTGTGGGCATGCCGAGGGGCTGCAGGACGCCGTGCCGCCCCAGCCTGTTGTAGGTGATGGGAAGGAAAAGAGGAGCTGGGTACAGGAGGGCACGCCGTGGTCAGGGCCCGGGCGTCGCTGACTCGGCCCCTGTGGAGGGCAAGGGCAAAGGAGCTCGCAGCTTAAGTGACAGCTCCAGCAGCATAGAATTATTAATTAGGAATTCGCAATCTCTCAACACCTATAGTCAAGGTGGGGTCTCCTCTGAAGTACTGAATCCAGCTCTGGGGTCCCTAGCACAAGATAGACGTTGATGTTGACAACCACCAGATTGATTAGAGGCACCTCTCTTGTGAGGAAAGGCCGAGAGAATTGGGGTTGCTCAGCCTGGAGAAGAGCAGGCTTTGGGGTGATCTAATTGCAGCCTTCCAGTACCTGCAGAGAGCCTATAAGAAAGATGGAGAGGGTCTTCTTCTATGAGCATGTAGTAATAGGACAAGGCAGGAAACCTTTAAACTGAAAGGGAGTAGGTTTAGATTAGATACTAGGAAATAGGCAAGGGTGGTGAGGCACTGGAATGGGTTGGAGAAGTTGGAGATCCTATCCCTGAAGGTGTTCAAGGCCTGGTTGGATGGAGCTCTGAGATACCTGTTTAGTGGGATGTGTCCCTGCCTATGGCAGGAAGCTTGGGACTAGATGACCTTTAAGATCCCTTTGAACCCAGGTAATTCTATGATATATTTTAATATATTAATTCCCAAAATTAATTAAAATTAAAAATAATTAGAAGCCTAGACTTTGTAATTCTGCAGCCTTCGTATCCGGGTTGTGACTACTTCAGAAATAGAGCATTGAAGTATAGGTGTAAGGTGAGAGATTGCAAATTGTTAATTAGTATTTCTTTGTTGCTCACAAAGTGTTTATCCATGTCAAATACCTACCTAAGTTGTATATAAAACTTACTCAAATGTCTTTGATCTCAGCTCACCCAAAATGCCCTCAGATGGAAGTAAAATTTTTGCAGAAATAACAATGCACTTTTCCGGTGTTGCTGCTCAAACTTTGTAGAGGGACTGGCAATGGCTCCGTCTCAAGGACTGACATGTCCCCCTCCGCAACATACCACTCCAGCCACCTTCCCTTTCCAATTCCACCCACAGCACCAGCCCTTTCCTTTCCGCCTTTTAAAGTTGTTGCCTGTGACTTTTTATTAGCCATTTAGCCCTGCTCAGCTGTACAGCATGAAGAATGCATATATTTCCTTCTGCTTAGTGTTGACTTTATCAGTAAAATTTGGCTGGTGCTTGATGTTCAGAGGGGTGAAGAGATAATGGGAGGGGGGAATAGCCCAGGCCAGCTGTGTGTATACTGACTGCTCATTTAAGCAAAGGCAAGAAAGGCAGCCTGGCTGCAAAAAGTAGAATATTACTGTATCACTAGGTTTGCATGGGAACATACATACATACATCATGCTTCTTTCACATGATTCCTGCTGTAAACTTTGTCCTTTACTGGCCGATTCAGTCCTCTGTATTGAAAAAGTTACCCCACTCTGAAATTGCCTGACTTTTCTTCCTTTTCAAAGAATAGTAATGACAGAAACTAAAACAAAAGACTGAAGAAAATATACTCCAGAGTGTGTTAAAGAAATGTTTCATGGAAAATGAAAAGCCATGGTACCACTGGAATCGACCATTCTTGGAAAATCAAAAGCTGTTGAACCACTGGGATCAACCCTTCAAAACCTCTGAAATTTGGCCACAGTCTCCACAGCTGCTACAGAAATTCATTTGATACAGCACTGCATTCCCTTTATGGTTAATTCACACTTATCCGGTGGGTGACCTCTGCAGCTCGCAGACAGACAGGCAGTAAGTGTGAAGTCACCTGGATCCAGAAGCAGTAGAGCTGTATTTGTATCATCTGTATTCCCTAGTTCAGAGAGGTGCCATATGGAGCATCAGCTTTTTTCTCTCCCTGCCTGATCTGATCTTGTCTATTGCTGTAAAATAAGTGCTGTACAGGTTAAGTTTTTGGTTGGCCAGGGTACCCCATTCATAGCCCTGTGTAACAGAAGCCTCAGTAAGACACCATGCACTCATGGAAACACCTGGTGATAATCCTTATTGCATTGCTGTTATGCTTCCTAATTTACTGCTTGTCTCAGTGACATTATCTTTTTGCTCTGTGCAAATTTCCTTCAATAAGCATGTCTTCTTCTTTCTAGACCTTAGTTTGCAAGGTATGCTTGTATTAATGTGTACAAATTGCTCCCTAAATTGTTAACTACTTAGGACACTTTATAATCTGATGGAATCCAGGCTTTGTTTGATAAGCATACAAATTCCTAGAAACCTCCTGGTCTTTGTTTTAATAATGAATGTCACCATGTGACTTGACAAGCCTCTACTTTTTGAGTAAAATTATTTTACTTTACATATACAGATTCAGGAGACCCCAACTGATACCACACCTTTTCGTTTTCCAAGAAGCATTCTTCTAACACAGTTGCTGTGCTGCTACATGATACAACCCCAGGAACACTCCTAGAAACCTAGAGAATTGGAAAGTATTCATTCAACATATCAGTTTATTGCTAAAGCAAGATTGTATTCCAGTGGAGAGAATATGAAAACCAATATACCAATAGACCAAAGTCTTTTATTAACTACTGAGTGTTTTAAAACACAACAATGTGCAAAGTCTTTGTGCAAATTGAGTGCCAGGTTTCACTTTTGGACGTTGAATGTTACTATTTTGATAGATTTTAAAAGATTCAGTCCAGTAAATACAAAACTGACATATGTGCACCAGAACAGTAAATTCTAAAAATGCACATGATGCACAAAGAGCCCAAAATATTTATTCTTCAAGTATACTGTGTTTTGTATGTTGTCTGATAGCTGTTAGGAATGCTCAAAGAATTACTTTGTAATTGCACTCTCACAGGATGTCCTTTTGTTTTTCAGAGGAATATTCCCCAGTGTTTCTCTTTTCATTCAGGTGCCTTAGCACGACCACAGGAAGACATTATTTCCCCCTTACCATACAGGAATATGTATCAATGTAAGATCCATGCCACACTGTTACACTAACAATTGTTCAGTAATTTATTTCTCTCTTGTTTCTCTCTTTCCAGTCAAAATATGTGATCCAAACCTGAGCAAACTGACTGCAGACGTTTTTGTTAACCTTATAGGCTTTGATTCAGAATCTGTGATACAAGAGAATCCGCCGTGCAGGATGGGGGTGTAATTCCATCAAGGACTTCTGGTGACCTCATAAACCATGAGAGCTGGCATGGACTTTAATGGGCACCACGTGGTTAAGTTCCCATGCATCATTTTGAAAATGTAGGGCTTCATTTGATATTGCAGAAGGATACCAGACCTACCATGTCAAATTGTTTCTCTTTCTTCTAAAGGAGCCACCCGCTTTATGTTACAGTCAGTCCTCTTTGGTAGCAAATGAAATATGCCATTCTGGAAAATTAATATTTTCTCTGGCAAAATGAACTTGAAAAGTGTGTTTCATAGAAAAGCACATATTTGGGTTATATTCTTTTAAATAAACTTTCTAAAATGATGGCAGTAAATTTAAGTAAAGGTGTGGTTTGCGCGGGACTGGCTTTGCTTGCAGATTTCTAAGTAAGAGACATTTAAAAAACTAATTTGTAGCTCAGTTAGAAAATATAGGAATAGAATTGTTATGGGTCAGTTGAAAAAGTAGAGCATGTTAAACCCAGTTTAGGTCAAGCACAGTGAGTTAGCTCAAATTGCTGATGGTGAATGACCTAAGTTAAAAGTTACTTGAGCTAAAGCAATTTAACTGTACTTAGTACACCAGCTCTAGGATTCTGTTGTTAGGAATTTCCAGGGGTTCAATAAGATTGACTTGAAGTTTAAATCAATGAAATTTGTTCTATCAACTTAGTACAGTGCTTGGAGATTTTCTCCCACCCTCTCTCAACCTAGATATTGCCTGCTGAAACCAATGTTCAGCCGTTGTGCAAACCTATACAAAGTTGATGGTTGTCAGCCTAAAAATAAGGTCTGTCAATGTGGCTATGATTCAGATAAATGTGGCAATATAGACATAACCTAAGCAGGCAAAGATAAGCTTAGCTTATCTATCGTATATGACATCTGTCTATAACAAGGAGATGCTCTAAAAATTGCTCGTTCTGATGAGTGCATAGCAGGAAAGGATCTGTCCTTAATTTTGAGAGTACAGGTCAGTGAACTGTGTAGTCTCTGTTTTTTTCTCAACATTCTAACTAATTTTATTCTGAGATTGGTTCATAAATAACAAAATCTTTGTGGCATGTCTAGATGATGTTCCTGTATTATATAAATTCTGGGATATGTTATTTTTTTTATTCAGCTCTAGGTAACAAATCATCTTGATAATAAAGGGGGAAAAAGGATACAGAGAACATCCAAAAACTACTTGCTCTGGCCTTTCCACCACCTTAGTGTGAAATACTTGCTGGTTGTCATTCTCTGGGATAACTTTTGAACTACACGCATCATTCTCCCTATGTTATCCTGCAGTGAGAAGTACATTTTTTCACCATGTGCATGGCTTATTCATATATAGCAGGATACATGCACACCTTTTAAATATTCCATGTCCTAGACCCAGGTAGAATAATTGCATTTCTTAAGTTTAGTTTAAATCTTACCTTAAAGACCTGCAAATATGTATGTATGAGAGAAGGTTGATTATCTGATCTTGGTATCATAGTACAGTATGTGTAGTTTTGATACAAGAAGTTCCCTCTTAAAGACACTCAGAATTATTCCAGTTGTAATCTCATAGCTGTATAGTTAATAAATTACAAGCATATGGAAGACTGTAACAGCCTTGGGATGCAAGTTGTACTGTACTAGGTTAGATAGTTTGTACAGGAGGAGGATCCCTAAGGCTTGTTGAATAAATAGATGCATCTTCTCTGTACTCCATGAAAAATGATGTATGTTTTTGGTTTGTTTGTACTACTTTCTCCACATGAAACGTGTATTTGGTCCAACAATTCTGTGGTTTCCTCACTTTGTGATAATAATTAACACCCTCACTGAAGTCTAAGCAGTGATGACATTTGTTTAGGGGCCTGACTCTGATTTTTGTTGCTGTTTTGCCTTATGTTACTTTCAATATGCAATTGAAACCATTTTTGAAAGTCAAAAGGTTCAGAGATTGTTGTTTTCTTGGTCTTACTGACCATTTAGAAACTCTTTCATGCAATGTATCCTTCAGCCTTTGTGGAAATACAGCCTCTCCAGCTGTATGGGTCTGGGTTGACAGTAGCAAGCTCAAACTAAAGCCAGCAATGCAAGGCTCTAAAGTTTTGGGGTTTGAGGTTTTTTGGGGGTGTTTTTGCCTTTTTTTTTCTTTCCTGAAGAAACAGAGAAATGAATATAAGCAGTAAAAAAGTAAAACTGAACTATGACTTTTTTCTCAAAGTCATAAAATAACTGTTGTTTAGGAGGCAAATGTGTTAGGAGACAAAAAAAGAAAGAATATATTAAATCTTACTTAAAAGATTCCTGAAGCTTTGGGGAAAATTAATTTTAAGAGATATGACAATGGTTCCCTACTCTCCCCAATAATCTTATAAAAAACATTAATAGCTTTGGAGTAGATGTACATATTTTGAACTTCCTTTCTGGACGGAGCACAAAGAAAAGCTGTCTTGTTTGTGGTTGTAGAAGAATCATAGGTGGCTTTGTATAAGAAAGGCAGGTAGCTGCCAGGGACATCCAAGCCTCCTTCCCTTTCCCTGATCTTTCTTTCCATAATAACTTCTTTTCTATATGTTGTCATTTTTTTCCTGATTTTCCTAAATAAAATGAAATGTCAAATCAGCAGAGAATCAAAATGTATTTATAAAAAAAACAACCAAAAGGGCATCTGATGTTTTACAGACATTCCAACACCTTCAGGAAATTTGAACTCACACCAAAGGGTCTGATATTCATTTGAATCTCCATCTGTGCTGAAGCACAT
>VZUA01060861.1:0-11617 GCA_013401035.1 Horornis vulcanius | reverse complement strand
GCCGGGAGAGCGGCAGCGGCGGGGGGTGGCCGTGACCGGGCTGGAAGTGGGGCCCAGGGTCTCCCCCAGAGGCTTCTCTGACCCATCTTGATGTGCTTCTGCCCTCCCTTCACTCTCCTCTCCCCCCTTCTCTCTTCTGCTGGCACCTTCCTTTGCTGCTGCTGGGAAAGACCTGGATTTCTCCCCCCGTTGGCAGCGGACGGGCCGCAGCCCGCCTGCTCAGAGCCCGGTCCACTCGCATTAAACTGCCCATTCAGCGCAGTGGTTCTGTTTGACCTCATAGGACAGCCTTTATCTCCGTTATATAAAATTACTGTGATATTGGTAAAATCAAGATTTACCTTGGATTCAGGCTAGTATAACTAGGATACTATGTCTCTTATTTCTTCTCTCGGGTTTTGTCAGCTCTGTGGTGATTCTTCTTCTTTTTCTCATTCTATTTATTTTAATATTATCATGAGAGATCTAATCTCCTGTATTAATACTCTAACATTCTTTCTCTTTTCACTTGTTTCCTTGCTTGCTTTTTCTACTTGTTTTTGTTGACCTCCATGACTCCACACGTTGCATCTGCTCTCCATTTGTCAAAACGCTTTTTTTTTTTTTTTTTTCTTCCAAGAGGCAGTTGGAAAGTTAGCGCAGCTGGATCCTTTCTAGGAACTGGGGGGTTTCACCTCCTCAGATGGTTTTGTGTTGTTTTGGGGGTTGGGTTTTTTGGGGGTTTTTTTGTTCGTTTTTTTTTTTCTTTCCTAAAAATAAAATAAGGAAAGGAACTACGAATGAAAAATGTTCCAAAATCAACAATTGTTCTCAGAACCCAATCTCATTTTAGTTACCATCATCTCAGGCAAAATGATGAAGACAAATTCTTTAAGGACAATGAAATATGCAATTTAATATTCACTTCTTACCACTATTTCCCTATGATCTCTCACAGTATGATTATATAACTTTTCATAATTTTTCTTGCTTAAGTCATTGGATAAAATTAGAACTCTATAGCACATAGAGTCTTAAGTGAGGAGATTCATAATGTAAACATGTCTGTAACAGATAATTCAAAAATTATTGGTTTTCTCTTCTTGGTTTAATAACAAAACACTGGAATTTGTTCAAGATCCAAGTTTTTTCATGCTTGTGTTAGAGACTAGAGAAAAGCAGAAAGGATATGTTGCATTTTATTTTTAAATACAAATGGATCTTGCATTGTGAATCCTGATTTATAATGGATCATTGGAAATTTTGCAGCACTGCAAACAGTAGTAACATTTTTTTATGAGCCACTGCTGCTAAAAACATTAGAAATTAAAAATGAAGTTGTGGTATAAGCCAATGAACACAGTATGTAAACAATGCAGAAAAAATACCAAGATGTATTTGAAGCTGCCCCTGGACTACACATTGATCTATATGACCTGAGAACCTGATGGAATGGGCTTTTTTGTTTATCTGTTTCATGCTTTTCCAAAACTGATGAAGATTTACCAAAAAAGCAGTCTAAATGCAATTTTTTTCCAAGAAACCCATGTTGAAACTAAAGCATGTTCTTACACCTGTGAAGAGCTCAGTGAAAGAGCAAGATGCCATACTGACATATCTCTTGGCCCCTGTGGATGTGTCAAAATCCTGGAAGTTTAGTCTGCTAAGAATATAAACCAATTATGGGAACATTGCAGACAAGCTTCTTGCTGGAGTTGCAATCCCATCTCGCTGAAATAACAAAACTGTGGGGTCCTTTCTGCCCTAATCCTTGTCTCAGTCCAAGATAGCTGCATTCTAATCTGTGAAGTCAGTACAGTGCAACAGCCTGTCAGGCTTGGGAAGACAGTGAAACTCCAGCCCTAACAGAGTGCACAAATGCTGCTAACTTCAGCAAGGCTTGGATTTCACCCACTGGAGTGAAGGGCCTTCCTTCCCCTTGTTCAGGATGCCTGCAGCCACCAGGGCTGAGGCCAGCTCCTCGGTCTCCCCAAAGCACGGTGCCATTATCACCGCATTAAGAACAAAAACTGGCAGTGTCAATTTCTTCTGGGAAAAGATAATAAGGGGCTTTTTAAAGCCTTAGAGCTGTTTGATCATAGCCCATTTTTAGAAGCCTGGTCTGAGGCTGGTTTGTTTATGTTCTCTTTGGCCACTGAAAACTGACTTTTGGTAGAAATTTGAGTTCTCACAAAGCTATCATGTTACAATTAGTATTCAGAGATGTAAACCAAAAAAATAAGGCTAAATGAAATCATATTTGAGAGACATTTTGTAGCTTTCGAAGAGAAATATAAATAATCAAATGATTTTGCAATCTCTAGTTAGATTGATCTTGTTTTACAGCTGCTGAACCTGAAAGGAGGTTGAAGCAAACTAGTGCTGGAAACAGAACAAAATATTATGATAGCACTGCAAACTTCTGCATCTACTCTCTGATCAGCTACTATGCTCCCATGATTGGTGTTTATTATCGCATTTGTCAGCGTTTCCATTATAAACACTCAAGTGTGGAGGGTTTATAACTCAGCTATAAAAATTCCCTCTAGGATGAAACTTGATAAGTGAAGTCTTAGTCCAACAACACTTTATTTTTTTTTTTTTACAAACTTTAAAATAAATTAGTTTTTGAAGTGATGGAGGCAATAAGCAAAAGTAATGGAAAAGTAGCTTTGATTTCTTTTTCAGATAGGTGATTCTTCTCAAAAAGAATTTCTCTACGACCCTACTGATCCTTTAAATTTATTTGAACTTCTGATTTTTGATAGGCTTTTTTTTAATTAAAAAATAGCTAAAATACTGGAGCTTAAAATGTGATTGCTGTGCATGCTGAGTCCCTGTTTTCACATGAATTTGTTGTTTTACTAGGCTTGAATGCTACTAATCTGCAACAATGACAGCCAAGCTTTTCTTAGTAATACAAGAGAATAGTTAAAAGGATGGATAGGTGTGCTGGTTATGCTCTTTTTGTAATACAGTAAATTAGCGCTTTTTCTAAAAACCTGCAAAATATATAATCACATTATTTTCTCTTCAACTCTGCTCCAAAAAAAAAAAAAAGCTTGTTTCAGATAGTGAGATAAACATTTGTCACAACAATATATCCAGAATAAAAGAATTGACAGAATAAAAATATTCAATTGTAATTACCTAGATTTTAGCTTTTTAAGAAGCACAGCTCGGATATTATTTTTTAAATTGTGTTGCCTCCAAATTTTGCTTTTCCCCTTCCCTATCCTAGTTTCAGTGATTACCTTTTGTCTGGCTGGCACTGAAGTTTAAGCCTTTGAATTTTTCATACTACCCACTCTGCTGATCACCAGCTACACTCCAGTTCAGTGGTCCTTACATACCTGAAATTCCTATTTCTTCAAAGAAATCAAAACAGGGAAGTAATTCTGTCATCTTTGCTTTTGTAGTACAGTTTTCCACATTAATATATATTTATAAAGACTGTAACATATTCAAATTCTTGTGTGCATTATACTATCCTAGTGTTGCTTTTGCTGCTCTAGAAGCTTCAGTGCCACCACGGGGGCACAGACCATGTCCTCCTATGCTGAGGGGTTTTGAATTGCTCACACAAAAAGTTGTTGCACTGAAGAAGGTCAGGCTTCACTGTTGTCACCCATGACTTTTATTTCAAACAAATAATCAGGCACTTTGAGATTCTAGGGCTGTTTATGTTTTATGTCGTACCTCTGCCATAATTTTAAAAATAGAGATGAAGAGTATCTTGTTGGTTTAACTATCTCTCCTTAGCTCTGAAAGCAGAAGAAAGATAATAACTGTCCCTATGAGTTCCAGTTCCATCTTCTCTTGCTCCAAGCCTTACAGGGGATCAAGGGCAAATAGTATATTTTATGATTTTCTACACAGCAAAGTGGAAATCTGTGGACGGACAGTCTTCAACATAGACACGTGCATTGAGAGAAGAAGTTAATTCAGATGTTGATACTCCTTTTTACTTCTAGTATTGTTTGTTTCCTATGCAGTCTTTAACCTTGTTAATGATTCCAACTTTTGAAACTTACAGTTATCAGAGGGAAGAGCAGTAGCTACAGAACAAAGGATACAGGAATAGAAATACCACAGCAACCACCACCACTGCTTGAACTTCTCAGATTCATGTGGGATAGATGTTGTCTCTGATCTTGGTAAAAGATAATTTAGCAGAGGCTTTCAAATCAACCAATGATTTATGATTGTTCATTATTTAGTGTGGCCAAAATGAGATATCCTATAAAGATCCTGACGTCATTGCTGAAACAAAAGCTGTGACCTGAAGCCATAGCCATTATTTTGGTGTTTGATGGTGAAATGGAGGTGTACAGTTCCACCAGTCCTTGTCTCTTCAGCTCTGAGTAGTGATTACAGTGAAATTATTGCTCATATCCAGTGTTGCTGGGAAACTATATTACACTTTACGGTGCCCTGGGTTTCCTACTCAAGCTCTCAGGGGCTTGGCAGGGTTATTTCCATGTGGAAATGTGTGTAAAGAAGGCACTCAACCTTGTTCCCACAGCCCTGCAGGGGGGAGGGGTCATGCTCTCTCCAAGTGGGTATTTCTGTGTAAAGTGCCATCTTCACCCTAAAAATTATACCAAGAGACTAGAAATGTAAAGAAAAGTCTCATTAAGCAGAAACTTTTGCAAGTGTAAGAGAAGACTCACTCAACAAAGCCTTGGCACCCGCCTCCAACCCTAGACCTGGTGGCTCTTTGAATTTGCCTTTTAACCCTCCACTGCTCTTCTCCCCTCCCTCCTGGCAAACAGAAGGCCCTTATACTTCACAGAATGTCTCCTTTAGAGCACATTTATTTGGGAAAAGAATGTAAAACCTGATAGAGCTGGTTGCAGCCACAGCTCAGCAGATTTCATGTTTCAAGTGTGCTATATTTTCTATTAAAGCTGGCGCCAGCGATCACTTTCTGCCATTCAGTCCACTCTGCGTGGTTGTATATTTTCTTAATGAGGATCTGAAATCAGCCTCTTTCACTTAACTGACAGTCTGCCAGAATTATGCCATCTTTCCAAATGCAGAGATCATATGATCCATCTGTTGTCTGCAGCCATGCAGGGGAAACATTTTCCAAAGAGAAATGTGGGTTAGTCCCAAAAGAATGTAATTATCCAAATGCTGAAGTGTTTCAGATGTTTCAAGGTGCTCTTGGGCCTGGTCTTGGGCATTGAAGCTCCTATGAAGTCTTTTAGAATAATGTACATTATTACTAAGTCATTGAGTTGCCGGGAAATTTTTGGAGTACAGACCTAATTTTTAGATTATTTTAAAATAACTTTGAGCTGAATCAGATACTTAGGCCTCAGCAACATCATCCAGGGACATTTTTGAGTACTTACAATCTTAATAGTTCATTTTTTGGTTGTTAATGTTATCATATATGATACAAAATATAAAGAGCTTTAAGTGAATCTGCAGAAAGATGTTTTAATCTATTTTTATAATTATTAAATTATATGCTAGAACACTGCAGTAACTCTGCAACATCATTGACTCTCATAACTCTGTAAATTACCAGATGTAAAAAGACGTTGTAGGATGATGAATGACAGTAACAGAGGAAAAAAAAGGAAAAGATGATTGAGAGACTGTAAAATGAATGGCTATCTCACATCATTCTCTGCTTTACATGAAGGCGTGTGGAATTCATTTCATATTACATCTGACTCCATTTAAATTTTCTTTGCAGATATCTTGAATGTTGCCAAATATGATTAAACTGACAGCTCAGGACCTCATCAGGTGCCGCCTCCTTTACGTACAGAACCCAAATTTTAATCACGGGCAAATGGAATTTTCTCTGAAGTACTAATAACTGTGCCCAAACTACTAAACCAGTCTTTTGTAAAGTGGACTTTAGGTCCTATAGCTGCAAACACCTTTACCACCTCCAAGGTATTAAATTTGGAAACATCCATCTATTCATGGCATTATTCTGTCAGTTGGGTTGACAACAGCATAAGTCAGTTCTCACTGTTAAATATTTCAGATATCCAGGAAAATAATGATTTCAGCATCCCCTCTCAGATCACAACTGCCATGCCTATGGACTGAACCACCTCATGCTGAGGAAGTTCTGTGACGTTAATAGCATAGGGTTTGCCCTTGGAGAGAAACAAGTTCTACCAAAGTACTAAAGAGAACACACTACATTTGTCATATTTTAAAAATTTAAAATCTGCAGGCATATCTCCTAAAATACATAAACCAAACCAAACCCCAAAAAACCCACCAGCAAACCAACCAAAGCAAAACCAGATAAATTTCTCATCCTGTTTTTGAGAGTAGTACAATTATGAATCTTTAGCGTACCATTGGCCAAATTGTTTGAAGGATCCAGTGCATTAGACAAATATTTGACTAGAGAGTATTTTGGTGTATAAGAACAGTAGTTTTTGATATGATAGATATCTGAGGGACATTGCAAAGGAGAAATTTTAATGACATTCACTTCAATTCTGCTTCCCCTTACAGTTCTTGTGAAGTTATGGCCCATTAGAAATATTTATTATGAAGGTTTCTGAACCACTTCCATGGCACATAAGTAGCAAATATCACCCCAAAGATGCAGTGAGACCTTCAGAGATTAAAAGAGAAGACTTTATGCCCAAAGTATTTTCTTTTGCTGAAAACATCCAGTGACACATTTTCAAATAACAGAAAGTCTACACAGAGGTTGGTAAATATCACCTTGCAGTAGCATGGTGGAAATACAGGTGACACCATGGAGGTTTCTTGGTGAAAACCTACGGAAAACACAAACCCATCTTTGTTGTGGTTTCTCTCCACTCCATGTATAATGCTGCTAGTGCCTGCATGGCATTGCTCTCCTGCATCTGTATTGAAACGGGGTGATGCTTATCTGCATCATTTGTGGTGCTACAGATGTTATTGGGGAGCTGCTAATCCATTCCATTCAATTCTGATGCCCTTACAGTAACACCTATTCCAGCATGGATTTCACACGCCATTTTCAAACTCTCTTGAGCAAAGTTTAATGGCAACTTTTTGTCATATAATATTTCACTAACTTCTATGAATTAAGGAGTAGCAGAAATTGGTTTTTCCCTCAATGATCAGTTTGGGAGGGATATGTGCAAAGAAGTACAACGCTTCCCATAACCACCAGGAATGAAAAAACATCTTCTACCTCTTCATAGCAGTGCAACTTGTTTCTGATGCACATTAGATGTGTGGGAATACGAAGGGCTGTTTCTCGCAGTCATAGCTGAGTGACTATATTGCTCTTTTTTCCTCCAGTCTATAAGCCTTTGGGTTGGCCCCTTACCCTTAATGTGAGCAATTATGAACTGCTTCCTATCATGCATCTGATTTAGCATTAAGAACTTAATTTCCCAACAGTGCGTCTAATCTTTAAAGACGGTTATTTTTCTTCTTTTTTTGGATGAAATTTCCTACCCACATTGAATTCTGTGAGGAAATGGTAAGACTTAGACAGTTAACCTGCCAGCTACACTAACAAATCAGATAGTTTGACATCTAGACCAGACTATTAGTTCCTGCAATGAACTGACAACATGAAACCACATATGGAAGGATTTGGTGTTGCAAAATTTTACCTGCCAAATTGGAGGCTGTGATGTCCTCTCGGAAGAAACAGCCCATTCTGGGATGCATCCTCAAGAAGGAGAATGTGGCAGCTGTTTCACTTTTTACTGCAATATGACACAGTGTTACAGGAAAGAAAATACAGAGAGTTATCTTAGTTGATTGAAATTAAGCCAAATGACAGTGCGCCATACCACAGCCACTCAATTACATACATTGAATGTAGATAAAGTTGTAGTTACCCATAATGGACTTTGGCCAAAAGACAACATCATGAATCTTTCCAAGACACTAAAGGATTTTCACTGACCAGAACTTTACCGTGTTGGCAGATAACTGTTACGTTGAAGGCCATTTGGGGATAACAAAAATAGATCATAAATGTCACTGTAGATAGCACATGGCTGTAAGTCACTGAAATATAATTGATCAAACTTCTATCTCTTTGGAAGGAATGATGACCATTTTGCTGTCAAATAACCCAGATTCAGCAAAAATCCCTGCAGACATGTCATTCAAATTGCTCAAACCCCTGATACAGTGATTACAAGGAAGCAATGCAGTAAGCTCTGTGAGAGCTTTAACTGGATGTTTTAAACACTATGCTTTCTTGTACGGAAAAGGATTACCAACTGAACTATAAAGTTCACTTTTTGGAATTAAAGCCCTTGCTATATTCCACTGAACATCCTTTACCTTCAAATTAATTACAGCATCTGCTGTTGCCAAGAGCTGCATTAGTCCTTAGTCAAAGTGTGAAAAACAAAGTCTAACATTAGATCAGACATTAGAAAATGTCAAAAGTTGCTCAAATATGGAGCATAAACCTGAACATATTTTAGAGTCAGAAGAGTATTTTGGAATTAGGTCTCTGCTCTGACTTTGAAAACCTGGGCCATATCTTACTGCCTTGGGTCCAGTCCATATATGCCCTACTGAGCTCAAAGTATCCTTGCACTTACTAGGTCAGCAACAATATTTCTACTATGCAGCAAATTGTGGATGTTTTGAAGACTAAAAATTAATTACAACCTTACTGAAAAGGATTGTTGTTTTAATAATGAAAAATTCCACATGTTCAACTAAATATTAGAGAACAATGACTGATGCTTTACTCCAAAGGCAGCGTATCTTACATATCTCCAACACTACTAGGCTGGACTGATTATAATTTTTATTTTATTTAAAGTTTAATTGACCCTTTTTAAGACTTGATCCAAAGGCCACTAAAACAGTCTCCTTGACATCAAAGGATTTTGGATCGAGTCCTTAATGAATGTAAGCACAAATATTCTAAAAGGAGAAACAAATATTTCTCTGCTTCTGACATGAACTATTTTTAGTGCTGCAAGGTCAGATAGTAGATTTTGGCATGAGAATGTTTGATATAGATACTCTTCAAGGCAGAAGCAGTACAGTATTTTGCATAAATACAAGTACAGATGTTTGTTTGGAGGTCAGAGTTCATAAATAGTCAAGTATGGACATAGATACATGAAGAGTAAATGTGTGCTAATTTACTTTAACATACCAATAAACTACTACCTCTCCAGAAAATTGCTTTTGGAATTTGGGAACTGAGATTTGTGCTGTAGATCAGCTTCATTGTTGACTTACTATATGATCTTTGGTAAGAAAATAAAGCCAGGATGTGGACCTATGAACAGATCAGTCCTTTGTGAGCAAGGTAACCTAATAATCATCTTATATTCTGGAGGAAGGAAAATGAGATTGAGGCTGTAAAATGAGGAGTAATGATGGACAGCAGATCTTTAGGCAACACAGCTGATAGCCCATAGCACAAAACAATTATAATCTCCCCACATAGAAAGGGATATGTAAACTTGTACCTGTGCTGACTGCCTTTTCTAAAAGGAAACACAGCGTGTGGCAGAGATGGAAGTAAACCCCTGTTCCCTCAGAAGTTTTTCTACCTCTAGGTAGCGTCCCTGGAAGTAAGGTAATTGTGGAAAGCGTGAGATAGGTGTTCATTTCCTGTGAACATTTGCCCTTCAGGCTCACCTCCTCTGCATGCTACATTCAGCCCGTGTGGCCTATGGCTGGGAGGAGAAGATGGATGGGCTCCAGCTTGGAGACCTGATATTCAATCAGCCTACCAATCAAAAAAAAAAAAAAAAAAANGTGAGATTCCAAGAGCACCTGAAATCCTAAAAGAGACCACATATAGCAGGAAGCACGGGGGGGTGCATTTTTCCCAGGGTTGAAGACATGGCTAACAGGGTGAAAGCCCACTTCCATGCTGAAATTATGGCTGTATGCCTCTCATTCTAATTGAACTGTGGGGAATTTGAGTCCACACATAAGAAGAAGTTTCTATGGAATGCTTTATCTAACAGTCACCTCCACCTTGGAAGAAAAAAGCAGAATTTGTGGCTAAAAGGTCCTGAAGTTTAACAGAATTTCTGTGGACCAAGTGTACTGAGAGATTGAATATATAGATTTGAGTAATGTGTGGGAGCAGGAAGAATACAAGAAAAGATACATTTATATAGTTCAGGGAAGATGGAAGAGATGTAAAGGAAAAAATATCAAAGGAGCTGAAATAGCCAATAAGCTCCATTATTAATAAAAATAACTATTATCCCCTGGAGTGTAGATAAGATTGTTTTACTAAGTGATCTTTTCAGATTTAGATGTGAAACCACAGACTCAGGCCAATAATTAGGGGCAGAACTCCACCACAGCATCAGATATGTTGATCTCTTGTGATGGGAAGAACTGGTCTTGTTTGGGATACATGAGAGGATAACACTCAGCCTTCCAGCGAGGTACCTAGGATCTACTTAAACAGCGCCATCCAAGGCCACAAATCATTTCTGGTGCTGAATAAAAGATTTTATATAAGAACGCGTGTTGAAAATAATCTTAGATCTTAATTTATCGGGACACCTGTCTCCTATGTGGGAGTGCTAGTTTGCCAATAGGATGTAGGTATTTCTCGGCCTTGCACAGAACCGAGAGCTGGGAGGAGAGGATGGAGGCAGGGGGTGCCGAAGGTCGGTGCGCGGGGGCCGCAGCGCTCCCTGCCGCCGGCCCGGAGTCGGGAAGGATGGGCACAGCCTGGGAACAACCCTGTCACATCCTTTCGTGGCAGCAAGCTGCTAGGACTTTTACATGAACGGCCACACGACAACGACCCTAAAAATTAAATAAAAATCACTGTAGCAATTTTGACAACAAAACTGATTCTTTAGAGAAACTCCGCGTTATCCTTCTGTTTCCCAGAGCCTCCGAACGAAACGAGCGTCAAAGCGCCGGCAGCTAGAAGCCCACCCGCGGGAAGTGTCCGTATGTCCACGGGGGATCCGTGTGCCGGGTCTCCCCGGAGGCCCCAGCATTGTCGCCCCCCGGGTGGGCAGAGGCGCTGCGGCCGCCTGAGGCCGCCTGAGCGAGAAAAAAAACCTCGGGGCTCGCTGGAACACGGACGAACGGAGCCGGGAGCGGGCGGGCAGCACTTCACGGCCCCGAAAGTCGGGTGACCCAGCCTGACGGAGCTATGGCCAAGGCGGGAGCCACTCGCCCGGAGCCGCAGCGGGGCCGCGGGGAATCGTGCCCTCCGGTGGCCGCCGGCCGCACAGCCCGGCCCGGCCCGGCCCGCGGAGCCGCCCGCGGCCCCAGCCCTACCGGCAGAGCCGAGCCGAGCCCAGCCCACCCACGCCGGGCCCAGGTTGGGAGAACGAGAGCGGGAGATGCTTCTCCGCGTCCTTGGCTGTATGAGCTGCCGCGGTGTTAGGAAGGAAAAAGGAGGTGAGAGAAGACGAGAAACGTGTCCTGCTCTCGCACCCTTTACATATTCATTCTGCTCGTTTGCTGTTGCTGAGCAGAAATTTGTACCAGTGAGAGTTCTCAGCTTGTTTCCCAGTGTGCTTTCTACACGGAGCAAATTCCAGCATAAACACCAGTGGGGAAAGTTGCTAGGTGCTCCACCTAGAATCCACTGGAATTAAAATACCTGTGTGTGGAAATTAGTAGGGAAACTTAAACCGATTTCAATGATCTTTGCAATATAAAGATAAAACCTCTGAGA
>VZUA01060859.1:0-10218 GCA_013401035.1 Horornis vulcanius | reverse complement strand
AAAAATGTAAGTTTATGAAAGTTCCAAAGAACAGGAAGAAAAGACAAAAGGCCTGGGAGAAATACCACAGTGTTTTCATTCTTTTAATGATTATCTGGTGGGTTTTTTAAGTGCTTGGGGATGAAGGACTTACTGTATTGGTCTGACTACAAAGTACTCACAAAGCTCAAGTGTAACTGTTCCGGGCAGGGCTCATTTTCTGACATCCTGGATTCTTGAGTTCTGTAAGGGTAATGCCAGCTATTCCCCATCCTATTTATTGCATCCAGCTTTTTAAGTAATGGGCCAAGTAATGATGGCAGATGCTATAATCATTTTTTTGTTAATGATTTAGAGCTCTATTTGCACAATAATTAGTTCTGCACAGCTCCATGGCACAATACAAGAGAAATGCTCTCCCGACTTTTTACTCCACAAGTTAAATGAGGCTGCTGAGCCTGGAGGGTGCAAGGCAGTCTGAGGGTGAACCTGGGAGCTTCAGACCCAGAATTGCTGCAGCCTGATGCGTGTCAGATGAGCTTAGATGTTGTCTGTGGACTGTACTGGATGCTTGGAAGAGCCCCCTTGGTTCCTGATGGCAGCACAGCCGGGTTGTAGCTCCTCACAGCAGCAAATGCAGACAGTACCTGACAATCCCAGACATTTGACCCATCCTTACTGAGGGACAGATGGATCCTGAGAGCTCTAAAAACCATTTGAAAGAATCAGCTCTTGGTGTGTAAAAGAAAAAGTGTTCTCTGTGTACTTCCAGGATGACCAAAGTGATGTTTGAGCAGGTTCTGTTGCTGCTGCAGCTCCTGGTCACTCCAGGCAGGACTGGTGGGGTTCCTTGCTCAGTTTTCCCTTTTGTCTGTTTGGATTTTCAGCTGATGAGCAGAAAGGTCTTGATTCACACTTGGCACAACACGGCTCTGATCTCAGCAGCAGATGCCAGCTGCTGCCAGAATACAAAGAAATAATGAAAGTAACCCGAAATGTGAGTCAGCTGTAGGTGTGATGGGGGTGCCTCCTCTGCTTTGTCTTCTTCTGGCATTTTTTGCTCCATCCACTCTGCCTTCTGCTTTAGTCTCAGCTCCTCGTTTCTCCTCCTGTATTCTTCCTCCAGCTTCATTCCCTTTTGTCTCTCTTTTCTGCCTTTTGCCATCCCCTTACTGCCCACTCCTGTGCCATGACCGCATGGTGGGGGAGTGATGTTCCCCACAATGATAATGAAAAACCTATTTCCATTCCACTTCAGTTCCCTGGCACCCTCAGTACCATTTTTAGTGCCATCTCAGCAGCAGACATTTAATTTATGGAGGTTCAGAGTGTTTGTTCCTTCTTTAGACACGACCCTGAGTACTGGTGTCATTGCAGAAGCGCTAACTGCAGCCAGTGCCTCTTGAAAAAGCACTGAATCACTTTACTTCTTCATTGTGAATCACTAATTTTATTTTCTCCTAATGCTGTGGGGAGTTTCTCTAGTTCTGGAGGTCGCTGGAGCCTTGTAACTGCAGCCAAAAGCATTTTAAATGGTCATTGTGCAGTGTAGCAATGCCATCAATCTCCCGTGCCATTATTTTATCTAAAAAGTTGGATTTGATATCCATTTTCATGTTTAAAGCGAAATTACTGGCAGGCTGCCATATCATGTGAGGCACAGAGAGTGGGAACTTGTTCATAAAGGTTTATTGTGAGTGTGACTATTACCTACTGGTTTGGGATATTTTTCAACAAATCAAGACCTGCTGGTAGCCAGGTGGGTTCTGAACGGGGTCTTTTCTTCTGAATTGGTCTCATTTTATTCTTTGATTTCCAAGCTAGTCTGTAGTCTAGCTCAGATAATGATTAGATCTTTTTAATTGAAGTCTCATCAGCATCAAATGCTGGCTTGCCCAGAAATACCTTACTTTTTGGCTTATATATGTATATGAAAAAAAAAAAAAAAGAAGAAAAAACTCAGAAAATAATAGTGGAATGTAAGTCTGGGGCATATTGGATTAATTTCCTGTTCCACTTCTGCATCAGCTAACCAGACAAATAACCAATTTGTTAAGGGCTCTGCTACTTCCTTCAATCACTTGCTCACAATACACTTTTTACATTTTATTTCCTGGTTTTTCCATTTCAATTCCTTACATCCCCTGCAGGTCTCTCTGTTTTGGTGCCAACAGCAACACAGCCAGCGAGGGAGGGCAGGGTGTGATCCTGCAGCTCCCAGCAGCCCCATCCGCCCTCTGCACGCAGGTTTACTGCAGGGACCCTGGGGACAGCCTGCTCTTTGATGCACATCCCTTGGGGAACCCAGATTGAGGATCTCCCTGGTGCTGTGACTTCACAGCCTTATTGGTGGCAGCAGGAATTGCAGCTGGGTTTGGTGGGTTCTCAGTTTATTGAGCTGGTTCTGAGAGCAGTGAAGCGGGAATATCACCGTGGAGTGGCAGAGGGAAGGAAGGAGAGATCAGGGAATCCCAGAATGGTTTGGGTTGGAAAGGACCTTAAATCCCATCCCATGGGCAGGGACACCTTCCATTGTCCCAGGGTGCNAGTGCTGGTTAACAAAGTGTGGTGTGGCTTTTTGCTCCATTCAGTGCATTTTGTGGGCTTATATTTGTGTTTAGGAAATTGATTCTGGACACTCTGCCAGGGATGTCATTCCAGAGAAATGGAGGCAACAAAGAGAAAAAACCAAACAGCACTCTGGCTTTCTGGGTAAACTGCCTTAACTGCCAAATGGTTCCTTGCAGAGACACAATCCTATAGGAAAATCTGTAAGAAAAATAAAGATCTGTAACCTGAGAAGTCTTGAGCAGAAGTTGCAGAGGGCTCCAGTGTTCTCTGATGGAGAGGGGAGGAAGTACAGCCAGTCAGCTGCAGTGCTGTGCAGCACAATAAATATTTTATTAGCACAGACTATCATTTGGTTCCTAAACAGCGTGGGACAGACTCTGCTCTCGGATGGTGTCCCCACATTTGTGACTCTGTGAATATTCAGGGTTGAGGACAGAATTTGGGTCACACACTGCAAAGTCTGCATGTAAAATACTCAAGAGCCATATAAGAAAACTCTCCAGGCAGGCACTGTACTGGTGCTTGTTAGGGAGGCAGTTGTTATGAATCCAATGGTATTTGGGGGTTGACCATAAAAATACTTTGGCCTAAGGCTGGAATTTGATAAATAAGATGAATTGGACCATGTCAGTGCTGATACAGTTTTGATATGTATTTTGACCCACACTACAGCCTTGGCTGATCAAAGAGGGGTGGATAGAAAATGCTGATTTATATGGTGAGTTCAATGGGTGCAGTGGGTTAAAAAATCCTCGTGTTGGGGGGGAAGTAACTTGGGCAACTTTTTAGCATGTGAGTTTCTTTTTTGCAACCAAGCCAGAAAGTCAGTGGGAAACTGGGGAGGGAATAAGCATGAAAAGCAGCAGCAGAAATCTCCTCATTTTCTGGTAATTGTGAGCTTTCAGACCAGCTACCACAGTAACTTTTACTTTCTGGTTTCCCTGCTGTCATACAGTAATAATTTTAAATTTGTCATGCTGGAGGGAGATGCCAATATCAAACTGAAAATGAAATAAACGGTTTTGATTGGAATTGAAAAGGAAGTGTTTCCTGCTTTAAGCTAAGTTTTAATTTAACCTAATTACACAATAATGCAATCGGTGTTTAGTTAATCACGAAAGGTGAAAATTCAGCAGCAAGGCAGGAGGCACATCCTCACCCAGCACATGGTGTGAGCTCTGTGGGTTGGCAAGGAAATATGGAATTCCTGGCTTTGCAGGTTTACATCTGAGTGACTCTCCATGTCCCTTCATGTACTTTTCCCTCTGGGACTTTTCCAGAGCTGTGTTTAATACAGAACTGCTAGGACACCCGTGAGTTATGGGATAATAATTCCGTGTCAGATACTGTGAGAGTGAAGCTTATTTTACAAGAATGCCCTTTGATGGAAGTAGGGCCCCTAATTCAAACTTGAGTGCGTTCTGAGAGACATCTACATGCACACAATAAAATCCAGGGAGAACAATTTGCATAGAAAAGCCAGGAAACAGCTGGGCTTACAGACAGCTCAGATTTTAGGGGTGATTTTCTGGGGGAACAAGGGAAGAGTCAAGCAAAAGAATTTAAATCCAGGCCATTTTTGAGAATTTTTTATAATATCACATATGTTGGAATAATTTTTAAAAACACAGCTGTGTGCTGCCTGCCTAAACCAGGTGGTTTTACCTTACATTAATATTTAGATTGTTGTTCTTTGTAATTATCAGCCAACAGTAATGGTAACAGACACTTACTTGTCTGGCTCATATATGTCTGTATTTGCTCTTACTTTAAATTCTTTCCCATAGATACAATTCAGCACAATCAATGCCAACAAAATTATTTTGAAAGCAGATTAGATTAAATATCTCATCCCTTCCTGAGCTTCCCATTGGCATGTGAGACGATCCTTAGAGAATTAAGATTTGTTTCAGGGACAGAAATGCTCACATGAGATTGCACAGCCTCTTGCTGGCCAGTTTTTCTTTAGATATTTGACAGAAGTGCCTGGCCAGGCTAAATTCAGCCGGTTTTATATTTGGGGAGGTTGATGACTAACACCAGAGAGGGGAAAAAAGTGGCAGGGAAGTGTTTTTCTGTACAAGCTTGTAGGTGGTTTTATTCCAGATTGTCTTGCTGGTGACTTGGGGCTTTCCTAGAAGGATGTCACGGGATCATAGAGTCACAGATTGCTTTGGGTTGGAGGGAACCTTAAAGCCCATCTAGTTCCAACCCTCTGCAAGGGGCAGGAAACCAGGCTGGAGCAGGCTGCAGGTCAGGGAAGTGTGGGGATGGGAGAACTCTGTGTGAGCTGGACCCAAATCCCTGCTGACTGGGCTCTGCATTGGGAATAGCTCTGATTTGGGGTTGATTTTAGGTGGAATTGTGCTGCTCTTTGGTGCTGATTTAAGCCAAATCCTTGCCCTCACAGAGCCAGGAGGATGTTTTGAACTGAGAGATGAGAGGATGGTGTGGGCAGCCATGGGTTAGAGTGATGGGATTTGCACCCTGGGCTGCTCCCCAGGATCGCAGTGCAGGGAAGGCAGAACAGCCTCATTCCCTTGTTCTTTCCCATCTCCTGGACACCTTGAAGCACCAACCCCATCATCCAGAGGCCTGCCCACACCAACACCTGCTGATAAAACTGTGACAGCACTAATGTGTTCACTGATGGCACTTGGAAATGAGCCTTTCTTCCCTGGATTTTGGTGGAACTGCCTGGTGTCCATCCCACGCCCCTCTCTGCAGGGGTAGAGCCAGGTCTGGTTGTGCACAGCAGGTGTCTGTGGGATTTGGACCCTCAGAGTCTTGGAAGCAGGATCCTACCTGGCCCTTACGTTGTGTGAAAGCAGCTTGGAACAGATTCATGCCTTATAAATGTAAAGTCTCAGCCTCCCCCTGCTCTGCCTGTGACCAATCCATGTTTTTTATAATCAAGAGTAAGTCCCAAGACTGGAAAACTGCCCACCAGAACACTGTGATTCCAGATGGTTTAGGGTGATAGTTTTGTATAGGTTTATTAAGGTGATTTGGTATCTTTGCTACTTCATGTGCTTATTGTAGCAAATAATTTCATGGAAAATGAGTGATTGCTGTGAGTCGACATAAAATTTGGGCGTTTCCTATAGTTACTGCTTTTGTTGGGTTTATTTAAACCAGGAGTCACTCTTCTCAGCAATTCATTTTCCCAGCCCAGCAAAAAAGGGAAGGGGGCCTACACAGTCAACAGTGATTTATTTCTTTAATGCATTTTTAATAAGTACACCCCCAAGAACAAAGCAGAGGTGCATAATTACATTACCCTGGCCCCAAAACTTGGGCTGTTCCTGCTGCAGGCAGGTTATTTAACACCTGGTGAGCATAAGTGAGTGCCCTGCTGGGCTTGGAAGCTGGCACTCACTCTGGGGTTCACATCTATGCTCTAGCAGCAGTTTCTCAGTTTCTGAAGTGTTTTTGCCTGGACTTTGCACCAGGGGTTCCTGCAGCTCTGCTGCCTCTCCTGTGTCCTTGCCCTCCCTCTCCTGTACCCTTCGTGCACTTCCTTCAGAGGACAGGCTGTGTGGAGAGGCAGGAACTCCTTTCCAGATTGCAGTCTCCTAAATTAAAGCAAGCCAAATCGATTTGAATATTACATTTGCCTACAAGGACCTCCTGCTAACTTCTGTGTTTTTCACAATTGCGTTTTCCTGGTTTTGTTTAGTTTTTTTCGTCTTTATCACTTCCCTGCTGCTGACTAAAGGAGCTACACAACAGGGGAAAGTGTGACTAACTCACTGCCTGCACAGGGGAAAGAGTGAGGCTGCTTCTACACATGCTGGTGATAAATGCACAGAGTAAACAGAATGGAAAAGTGGAGAAAAACAGCGCTTTTTTTCTACAATCTCTATTTTTTTAATATAGCAATGTTAGTCATTCCTCCCAGCAAGCACAGGTTGAAACAGTTTCCATCATGAGATTTCTTGCAGGAGAAGCAATACCAGCTGAAAATTTGTGCTTCCTTCTGAAATTGTTTTTAACGTCTCTTGTTGTAAGAAAGTCCAGAAAAATGTTTTTCCTCTTATTTTTGGTGTTTCCTTTGGTTTGACAGCAAGTCTTAGAGATGCAATTTTTCTCTTTCTCCCATGTCCTGTGTCAGCCTGGCAGTTATTTCCTATCTCAGTTGGGAGGGAAAGCATTTAATCCACGGGAAAGGGGCAGGGAGATTCACCCAGGAATAGGTTTGAAACTGGTTTTAACTTTGGCTGAAATGGAGTGGATTCCAGATGACACAGCCCCTTTAATTAAGGGATATCGTGCCCTTGTTTTAAAGCCTGCTGAAATCAGTGGAAAGATGCCACGGACTGCAAAGGGCTCTGGAGCAGGTCCAGTCTCCTTTTGTGATACAGAAATACTTCTTCAACAATTTAAGAGCTTGAAGGGGCTGAATCAGAAGCTAACAAGTGACTTGCTCATGTATTAGGTCAGGAAACAGGTCTGAGCTCAGCCCCCACTGATTCAGGTGCTAATGAACAGCCCTGTTTTCCCTTCATGCAGTGTTCCAGCAGACCTTCCTTCCTATTTTTCCTCCAAGTATCCCAGCGTGGCTTTGGAAAGGGAAGAGAAATCTAATTTGTGTTTAAATACAGTATTGTGGTGTTTGTTTAATGCCTTTGTTTGCTTTGAAAGTTCGTCCCGTACTAATGAATTTACAAAACCTACATTATCCATAAAACTGTCGCTGGTGCAGAATCCTGTAATAACTCAGATAACGTATTTAAACCACGAGTGAGTTTGTTCTATCCTTGAGTTGATAAATTGTGTAGCTTCATTTGGTAGGAATCAGCAATTTTATGTGGCAATTAATTTTAATGGCAATAGGGAGCCACAGGACTAAATTTTTATCCTTGGTTTTCTGCACATGTAGGGGAATATCCTGGTGTTTACTGTTCAGGTTGCTGCCCTGGGATACAGTGTGTCTGCAGGGAATGTCACTTTGCAGGCATTATTGCCACACTGCTCCAGCTCATGGTCCAGCCCTCCAGATAAACCATTTTGGGGATTTCAGATCTCTTAAAATATGTCAGAAAAAGGGCAGATGGCCAAAAAACATCCCTCACCCAGGATCTGTGTTGCTCTACCCCCTCTCTACTGCATGAACTTGCAAGTTGCCTTTTTTATTGTGTAAGTCACCACCATCAGGGATGATGCCAAAATCATGAACTTGGAGTCAGAGAGGAAGAGATCAAGTTTTTCTGAAGTGATTCCCATTGTTTGTTTTCCCTTTGCTGGTCTCTGATATCCAGCCTGGAAACATCCCGTTCGTACAGTTGGCTGGGAAACTGTAATTGTGTAGGATCTGATCTGGGAACCAGGAAAACTTTCATTCCAATCTCAGCTCCTGCCACCAGAGTTCCATTGTGGTGGAGCCAGTCATTTGACTTGATAATTTATGTCTGTGACACTGACTGCCTCCTCAGCAGTGTGCAGAAAGCACCAGAGTTCCCCTACAGCTAAAATCTGTCTTGAGGCAATAAAAAAAGCTAAGGGAGGTAATTTGAAAGGGATTTATTTAGGATGCTCTTAAGTAACATCCACATTTTGGGGTTTTGCTGTTTGTGAAACAGGCTGGAGAGATTTGGGGGCTTTGCTGGGAAAAACCAGACAGACATCACTGAACTCTGGGGTAAAGAAGGGTTTTCTCCTGGAACCAAAGGTGCCTGAGATCCTGAGCCTCATGTTCCAGGTGCTGGTCTCCCATCCATGACCGTGGAGCCGTTGATGTCTCCGTGGGTGCCACTGGTTTGTCCGTGGCTGGGTGTGAGTTTCCAACATCATTTGTGTTAAAAAAGTTCCCAGAGTGGAGTGATGGCTCCAGAATGAGGTTTGGGGAAGTTATGAACAAGGTCGTGAGCCTGATGGAAATTTCATTTTGTTCCATATTTATTCCGCTGTTTGGGGTTGCATGGAGCTACTGGTCTGTAAAATGAGGTCGCAGCCAGGAAAGAAAGTTTGGGAGCTGCTGCTTTAGAGTTTGGGTTGAAATTAATTATTTGTGTACCTCAGAGAGTTGCACTGGTTTTTAGACAAGGCAGTTGGGTTAGAAAGCAGTGAGAATTCATTGTGAAACACTTTGTGTGATGGTCAGCACTTGAACCTTGCACTCCCTTGGTGCACCACCAACCAGAAATTTCAGATTGGCTGCTCAAAGTTGGCTGTGTAGTCACCCAGATATTTCATCACGTTATCTCAGAAATCCCAGTGGCTCCAGATGCTCCAGGACCATGGAGGAGTTCATTGTGGTCACAGTTAGAAAATTTGGTCTGGTGTAGCTTGTGTAATACTCCCACACGTTTAGAGAGGAGAAAGGTGGATACAGAAAGGAAGGCCAGACTAATACTGATTTGAGAAGGAAAATTCTAACCAGTGTGGAATTGGATGTGAAAAATGCAATACCAAAGGTGTCAGCTTAGTGTCTTCAAAAGAAAATATTCTCTTATTTTTCTCTAAAATGAAAACACCTATGAAGCAATAATCTTTAAAAAGCTGAGTCCTCCTCAAGCACCAGCTTGAAATGCCAATAATTTGCAGAAAGGAAAATCTTTATTTTCATACACAAAACCTGTGGGCTGTCTGGAAACCAAAAACCTGATAAAACAGCTGAGCCAGGTGCCTTAAAGTGCTTTTCAAGGGGATTTCTCTGTCCAGGTGCTTGCATGTGCTTTCCAAGGGGCATTTCTCTCTTGGGCCCCTTTTCCTGACAGCTTCCCCATCACCCATTCCCTCTTTTTTCTGCCCTGAGCTCTGTGATGTCCCCACCACCCTCCTGCCCTCCTGGTGCAGTGATGCAGGATTATTTTCAAGGTGAATGTTTATATGCAGACCCTGTTCATGAGAAATGAGTTATCTATGTAGTTTTTGAGTCATGCAGTGCTGATCCTGGACATATATTTGCTTTTGTATTTGTTGCTCCCTTCTGCAAAAATCCCAAACAAATATTTAAAGGTGTTCTGCTTAGGCTGGAATTGCTAATTCATCTTCAAATTGCTGTGCTTTGGGGATATTTGGTGGAGGGAGGAGGAACAGCCCTCCCTCCCCATCCCTGCCCCAGGGATGCCACGTGGGAAGCTGCAGGTTGCTCCTGCTCCTCCAGCTGCAAACTCAGCATTTAAGGGAGAAATTTTGCCTCATTTTAATGGTTTGACTTGTGACTTTATTGTTGCGTGTTCTGAGTTCCGAGGAGGAAAATAAATAGCAGGAAAGGAAAGGAGAGTAGAGTTTCTGTATGCTTCCTGCATCTTGGGGACCTGTGCTCCATGTTAGCTGCTGATAAGGAGGTTTTAAACCCATAGGTTTTAAAATGTGGCACATGGTTAAGCACCAGGGAAAATAGATGCATTTTTGTCTCTAAAATAGCCATTCCCTGGTAAAGACTGTGCCATTTGAACATCTCTGCTCTGGAGACAGGCTGAGAGAGCTGGTGTTGTTCAGCTTGGAGAGAAGAAGGCTCTGAGGAGAACTTGGAGTGCCTTCCAGTATCTAACAGTGCTCCAAGAGAGCTGGAGAGGGGCTTTGGATGAGGGCCCAGAGTGACAGGACAAGGGGGAATGGCTTCAAACTGACAGAGGGCAGGATAAGATTGGGTATTAGTAAGAAATTCTCCCCTGTGAGAGTGATGAGGCACTTGAAGCCCAGAGAAGCTGTGGCTGCCCC
>VZUA01060856.1:37933-75159 GCA_013401035.1 Horornis vulcanius | reverse complement strand
CTTCGCCTATTTTTAATTCCACGTATTTGGGTGCTAAAATGGGAAATTTGCCTGCTGGGTTCAGCTGAAAAGTCCCCAATTTCTTCATGAGTTCACATGTAGATGAAAAGAATTGGAATACTACAGATCAGTGTGGCTTAACCATTAACTTAGCATATAAAACACAGACTCTATCTTTCTTTATTTTCTTCTGCAGACTAGCATAAAATTAGTCATTTAAAAATAAAAGCTACACTAGGTTAATTACANACATCAGGAGAAATTTTGTCACTGAAGGGTGGTTAAGCATTGGAACCAAATTCCCAAGGAGATGGTGGAGCCACCATCCCTGTAGATGTTCAAGAAACAAATGGATGTGGCACTTGGTGCCATGGTCTAGTTGAAAAGGTGATGCTCAGTCAAAGGTTCCACTTAATGATCTTGGAGGTCTTTTCCAAACTAGATGGTTCCAAACAAAACGATTCTATGGTTCCATGAAATGGTCTTCATAGAACAACTTAGTTTAAGGAAGACAAGGGTAAGAGACTGGTTTGATAAGGAAATCAAATCCAGAAACATGGGTGCTGTATTAGTGAAGTCTGTAGTAGCAGAGAATGTTCTCAAGCATTTAACTTTGATATCCTCATATAAATTACAGAAATATAGTCAAGGAGNTGACTAGGAAAGGTGTGTCAAGGAGTATGAAAGCTGGAAAGTCGTGGTAGCAACACCTCCTGAGACCAGCATCTGATTTAAAAAAAAATTATCATTTGCGCATAATGATGGCTAATATTGCCAACCCACTGGGGGTGGACCTCAAGTTGCTGCATCTTACTGGATCCAGACGACTGGAGAGAGAGCAAGCTCAGGCAGATCTTCCAAACACATGTTTTTGTTCAAAGGCATATATTATGTGAGGATTATCAAGGCACGTATCTATCCAGAAGCTTCTGTAGGGATTCACTACCACCATTGCTGCTTATGGGAATGACCATTCAAAAAAATATCCTCCAAGAACTGCAGGCTACAGCAACAAATCTATCTTATCCTCATCTCCTCCAAAGGAGGCTCATTATGACTCTCCACAACTACCTGAAAGGAGGTTGTAGCCAGGTGGGGGTTGGCCTTTATTCCCAGGCAACCAGTGACAGGAAGAGAGGACACAGCTTGAAGCTGTGCCAGCAGAGGTTCAGGTTTGACATCAGGAGAAATTTTGTCACTGAAGGGTGGTTAAGCATTGGAACCAAATTCCCAAGGAGATGGTGGAGCCACCATCCCTGTAGATGTTCAAGAAACNTTTATGTTGTCTTGCAAGGTCTCCTAATTAAGAGGAATGAAACTTTTACTTGAAGACCTGATTCCTGCAAGGAAGACCAGTCCTTACATCTTTAGCCTACTGATGTGCGCTTTCCCACTCCAGCACACAAAGTTCTACAAAATTTTCCATTAGTCAAAGCAATAAGGACTTCTTCAAGTACACTTTAGTTGAAGCCCTCTCCCAACTGAAAAAGTATAGGCGTTTCTGACAATTTTGTTTGTTCCCACGCTTCATGGGTCTACTACACTTACTAGCTGCTAGTAAGTCTGAACCACTGTGTGTTATGTGTTTCTTAGATACATGTCCATTCCAGAAGCAAGTTCTCTCAACATGAGTCTGAGGCACTTAATCCAGACTAAAATCTCTCAAAGGGCTTAAGCACACAGCTGATTTGTCACACAGACTGCCTTGTGAATTCTGGGATTTCAGCCAAGGACACAGCAGATTTCTCCTTGTCAGCAGAGACCAACTGCAGTACAAGGCTTAACACTTTTTCAGAATAAGCTTCGTCCTTTGGAGCTACCGAAGTGAACTATTGTATACTAATCAATTGTCCTGTGGGAACATACTAGTGCCCTTAACCAAACAGCTACAGTGGTGTGATGTGCAATCCTGTGGGGATCATGGACACTACTAAGAGCTTGGGGGCAGTTCTCTTAAACTCAGCACTTCTAGGGCAGCTGCTAAAACAGGAATTCCTCAAAAGACACGGTGGAAAGGACAAAATAACATCTGCTGTCACAACTGCTGGCAGCACCGAATAAACATTTAACTGGTCTTTTGTTCTATCATGAAAATAGGACATCTTTAAGACTCAGCAGCTTCAGGCATTTCTGAGAGATGAGTGCTCTGACAATATGCACAAGCGCAAAATGCACGACTAAGACTGCAAGTGGCAATGAAGGGAAACAGAGGCAAGAAGAATTCATTATAAACAAGAAGTGAATGAAAGCCAGGGGATCTGGGACTCATTTACTCACATACTCCATGTTACTTCAGTGGTCAAACATAAGAAGAAAGCAAGATGATTTGGGGGAATGTCAAAGTAGCAAAAGAGTTCAGTATGTCAATGTTCAGAATGTCAAGGTTCAGCAAAAAAAGTATAAGCTTTTCCTCAGGTATCTTCCAAAGCTGGCTGAATAGATAGGCCCCAAATACTGTTTATCAGGGATTTAAAAATTTGAAATTAATTCTAACAAGCCATTAGGATACTTTTGCAAGAAAGAACTGCAGAGAATTCAGAGAGCTTCTGGATACATAAACCTGAAAACCGATTTTTCTTTGAAACCCTAAACTGTGGGGAATGTGACTACCTGCCCATTCTCCGATGGCTCTCACAGATCACCCATGTGCTGTAACAACCCCAGTGTGAAGGCCTCCAGTGATGTGGGTAAGAGTCACTGGGTGGCCATCACTGTGCAGGTATGTTCAGAGTAGTAGATGTGGTGTCACACAGGCACAGCTCAGGTCCTTTTGAAGGGCAGGACCACTGCCTCTCTTTTCCATTTCATACAGGACATAGCATAATCATTGTGCCTTTAGGGGAAAAACCCACAATGGTTCCAAAACACCTTTCAGTAGGCAAACCATCATCATGAGGGTTCAGTTAGGCTTACAAGATTTCCCACCCCTGATCAGCAGAGGAAGATCATTCCCTAATCTGGGACTGGAAGCAATTCCTCTGGTGACCCCTCACTGATGAATGAAAAGGGTTGATAGCAGCAAGACTTCTTCTAAGTCACACTTTCCATTCATAGGAAATGGGACCCATGGTGTCTCCGCTCTAAAGGGTACTGGTGACAGGAAAAGGTTACCATCTGTAGAGTTTCTCTAAGACTCTGCTTATGGCACATGATGTTTGTAAGGCTTGCCAAAACAAGGAGCTTCAGTTCCATCTCCATAAGCCTGTCTCTTTGGAAAAGGACCTGCAGAGAAAGCAGTAACCAGCACTCTGACTGCCCATGAGAACCAGCACACCAAAGCCAGGATCTGACTGTGCTGTGATCTTGCAGTCACAGCATTGAAACAGTAATATTTTCCTTCCCAAACACATGACAATTGACAACTAGAAAGAGTTTACCCCTTAATCTTAAACACATAGACATGAAAAACATAAAAATCTAGATGTTGCCATTTTGGTGAAGAAAAACATTTTTTACCTCTCCCAGGAAAACCCTATACAATGAAGACCCATTTCTGTCTTCTGGAAGAAAAGCACCATCCAGTTCTCTCAGTAATAAAATTATTTCTGTACACTCTATGGTCTGATTTGAGGCTCTGCCTTAGAAAATTTTGGTATCACTAATCTGGAACAATGTGGTCAAGCCCTCCATTTTTAAAACTCTGCTTCATCTCTGCACTTCTTCAAATAGGAAACTTATATGACACAGCAGAAGGTTTAGTTCATCTATTTAAATACTGCAACTGAAAAAAAAAATTCAGGTTTGTAACATGCATCCATGGAACTAAGAGCATCTGTATTAGAAAATTGCCTTGAGAAAGTTTTGGCATCTTTCCCAGTGGGAGGAGAGAAAAAAAAGAGAACCAGGCTGAGTACCACCTGACCCTGCCCTAAAACCAATCAAGAAGTTGCAAACAGGAAACATCCTAGAACTTGGGAGATGAAAGTTAATTGTAATAGGGAGAGATTTTTCAGTATGACCTAGAAAAAGGCGAGCATCAGCACGGATGTCTTTATAACTACCCTGATTTCAGCATCACAGTTTGATTTGGCAGCATCTCTTTCCCACCATCATAACCTGAATGACCTGTTTTGTTTTGGATGAAAGGAGATAATGTTTCAGTATAGCCCAGAAAAACAAAAAAACAAAAACAAAACAAAACCAAAAAAAAGAATATACCATGTCCCTCTATCCCTGTCTGGATAGAGAAGTGTATAATTGACTAGTTAAAAAACAAATGATTCTCCTGAAAATGACACTGTTCTGCTGAGAGGAGGCTGCCCAAATGCAGCCATTTGGCTTTAGTAATTTTGTAAGCAGTGTTTTGGGAATTCATATATCAATCACCTATTTTAAGATGATGATTTTTTTTTATTCCTATTACCTTCAACAGTAAACAGACACAGTATTACAAACAAAGGAAAACAATAATAGCCACCATGACATTTCCATCATGCAAATAAAACATATTTAGTTTTGGCACCTTTGTAATCAAATGGATTTTTCTTTTTCAGCTTAAAGCTGACAATGATCATTGTGACGGCCAAGGAATATGTAACACCTAAAAACCTTGGGATATAGTATAGTATTTTTATTTCATTAGACAATGAAGGGATGTTAGGAGGTCAGGCAATCTATCTCTTTGCCTCTATGGCTGATCTTCTCTTCCTAACCCATTCCAGATAGAACAACCAGTTCACAAAAACCTTTAGTTCATAAAAACCTTTACTAAACCACTTCTTTAGTTTGCAAACCTGTGCCTTGGTTTAAATTGATAGAAAACTTTTCTAAAGGTTGATTTCAAATTTCCCTTGTTTCAAATTTAAGCCCATCCACAACAGACATGAAGAACAGTTCACACCTTTGGGGCTTGCAGTGTGGAGCAGAAGTGTGCTTTCAGGATCCCACATTCACCAGTTCAGTGTAAATTCCAGGTCAGATCTCTTTATTTATTTTTTTTTATATGATTCACTTTTAACTTTGTGGAGAACTTGAACCAGGCACTACTGCAGAAGAGCTGTAATGCAATTCTTTCTTCAGAGCTATACTCATCCTTTCCTGTTCAAAAAGGATAAATGAACACTCCTACTGAAAGTCTCTGGAGAACATCTGCTGATTAAGGTGTCACTTCTCGTGATTACAAAATTGAAGTCAATGGTAGCCTTTTCTTTGCGTGGGCTTTGGATCAGACTGTAATTCTACAGGAAATGTACTGCAAACTGTTTAAGATGATAACACCCCTAGCTCACAACTATTAAGATAAGGATTGCATAGCAGTCTTTCCCCATCTTATGTTTCACCATTACCCTTTCCTGCCTATGGACTCCTGATAGCCATTAATCCACTAAATAATGTACTTCCAGAACAGCTCTTAAACCTTTGCTTAGCTCATGAGTGTCTTAGATCCTCAAAGGATTTCTGGCTAGAGGAAAGGCATTCCTTTGAAATGCCAGCATTGCAGGAGAGCTTATACTGGGATTTGCAGTCCTATCTTCACCTTTGCCTTACCTCCCACTTCTTACCCTGCCAAGCGCATCACAGAAGAAAAAGAATAATCTTTGGAAGGGAGAGAGATTTTTCTTTGGTCCCATCAGAACAAAACTGACCATGTCTCCTTCCCATTTAACTTTCTCTGCAGATCACAACAGTTGAGCAAAAGAATTATGTGCCTCCTCCCTCAAGCTCAGGCAGCCGCAGGGCTTCTTGGGGTTATTATTTTATACCAACCACACATCTCTATAAAAACGAAGAGAAACATCTTCACACTCCCTCTTCCAGCCAGTACTATCAGCTCCAAAGGTACTGACTATGCCCAGAATGAGCTTTGTTTCTCATCATGGAAATTAATTGTAGCATCAGTCCTAGTTACATGTCAGTCTCAGACAGGAACAGACAACTGGCATTCTTCGAGCATTTTCCTCTAAGAAGGTAGCTTTATATCCACCCAAAGCCTTATTTAAGGAGTCTGAATTATCTCTCTTCCAGCCTGCTCGGAATTTTCCCCCAAACAAAAGGCATGGACTAGACTACGTAAATCCTAAAGCAGTTACCACCTATAGAGGACCAAGATCTCATAAATCACCTTTACTGAGGTTCACAAGAGCGGAGCCAGTCATGAGCCAAGTTCTCACCTGGAGGCTGCCCAAGTGTATTAGACACGGTACGGTCTGTTGGCAAGAGCTGGAGGAAAATTCTGACATTGAGAAAGTCATATAATGGATTCTGCTGGTTTTAAAGTACCTGTGACAGTGTCTGGCAAACAGCTTTGGTGTGACATGTAAGATTCACACACTATGTTCCAGGTCCAAGACACAGTCTCCCACCACGATTTTTAATGCTCATCAGAGATGGCACTTCTTGCTGATTCCCATTAATAACACACCTTCCTTACTACTCTGACATCACCTAACACATTCCTGAGCTGGGACAGCAACCCCACTTGGAACCAGCTGCCCTTGAGAGGCTGCACACACTGACAAGAAATTTGTTTGCAGATCATGAACTTAAAACAATGAAGATCAGAAGGCACTGGGCCTGCAAGACCTATGACAGTTGCTAGAACTTTTAGCACAAGAGGTGCAGGAGCCTGCATTCCAGACATACATTGTTCCCAAGAAGGTGAGGTTTCAGATATGGAAATACATGCAGGGAAATACCTTTATATAGCTAAAATATATAAAAGACCTTGTTTTCCTATTTTATACCAAAATCCACTGTTCTGCACGTGGCAAAATAAAAATGAGGAACATCTACCCTTTCCCGGCATAATTAGACCACATGAAACCTAGCACAGAGAAATGTCAGTTTAACACAATCAGAAACTGAAGTTTTTTCCTGTCTGCAGCATTTACATAGTTAACAAGTGTTAGCCTGTCAAAAGCAACTAAGGATAGGAGGGAATGATATCAGACTTTGTCCAATTTATCATCTTTCACATTAGGCTGTTGTCAAGTTATCCGTAGTTAATCAGGAGACAAACCAAGACAATAAACCAACAGCAGGAAACTCAATCCAAGAAGTGTGTTTCTATTCAGCAGTTCTGACACAATGAACAGAAAGATAAAGCAAGACGTCAACTTCTATTTTATTTATGCAGTCATAGAACAACAGAGGATTTAATTTCTCTCTTTTCAGGCTGAAGTTTCCCACTAAATGAAATGTCCTCTTTCCTTACAAATGCAGTTGGCTCCTATCATTAACAACTCCTCTTGCTGGAGAAACAGATGAGGCTATATTGCCAGGTCATTCATTAGCAAAAAAGCAAACTCATTATGTGCGCTGGCTATCTTCTATGGGCTTTGGAGCCCACACAGACAGTGACATAGGATGTATAAACAGATTACCACACAGATACTGTTGTTAAACTTCTAATTTCTACAACAGAAGTATACTTACACTGCCCACTCCAACTTCTCATTCTTGATTGAATTGTAGAGGGCCTGCAAAAGGAGAGAAATGAGATGGAGTTATTGTTTGATCCCTCCTACACATATATTAATATGTTGAGGAAAGATATCCAGCTAGTATCAGCAAGCAAGTGGTCTCTGATCAGGGAAGTCCCAGATTTGCCAGAGGCAATGTGAGAATCTTCAGCAGAAATTTCACCTAAGAAAAAAATACTGAATGCATGCTTTGAGATTACAGTAATTTTCTCAAGCAAGTTTTTTGGGGTTTGTAGTTTGTGCCTTTTTAAGAACGTAGAATCATGGAATAGTCATGGAAAGGACCTTAAGACCGTCTAGTTCCAACACTCCTGCCATAGGTAGAAACACCTCTCACTAGGCCAGGTTGCTCAGAGCCCCGTTCAACCTGGCCTTGAACACTTCTAGGGATGGGCATCTACAGTTTCTCTTGGCAACCTGTTCCAGTGTGCCTCACCATAAATGCTCACAGTAAAGAATTTCCTCCTGACATGTAGTCTAAATCTATTCTATTTCAATCTGAAGCCACTGCCCCTTGTCCTTTCCTTATATGCTCTTGCAGGCTGCCTTCAGGGACTGGAAGGCCACAATTAGGTCACCCATAAGCTTTCTCTTCTTCAGGCTGAACAATCCCAATTCTCTCAGCCTGTCTTCATAGGAAATGTGCTCCATCCACCTAATCACCTTGGTGTCCCTATTCTGGACTCACTCCAACAGCTCCATGTCCTGCCTGTGCTGGGACCCCAGAGCTGGATGCAGGGTTCCAGGTGGGGTCTCAGCAGAGCAGAGCAGAGCAGAGCAGAGCAGAGCAGAGCAGAGCAGAGCAGAGCAGAGCAGAGGGGCAGAATCCCCTCCCTCCCCTGCTGTCCGTGCTGCTTTGGATGCAGCCCAGGACACGTTTGGCTTTCTGGGCTGGGAGTGCCCATGGCTGGGTCATGTCTAGCCTCTCACCCACCAGCACCCCCAAGTCCTTCCTGCAGGGTTGCTCTCCGTCTGTTCATCCCCTACCTGTGTTGATACCAGAGGTTGTTCTGACCCAGGTGCAGCACCTTGCACTTGGTCTCATAAAACCTCTTGAGATCCTCATGCACCCACTTTTCTATCTTGTCCAGGTCACTCTGGATGCCATCTCATCCTTCAGCTGGGTGTCATCTGCAGATTTGCTGAGGGTGCATCTGATGCCTTCATCCATGTCATTAATGAAGACATTAGATAGCACTGATCCTCATATGAACCTGAGGGACACCATTTGTCACTGGTATCTATCAGGACTCTGAGCCACCAACCACTACCTTCGGGATGTGACCATCCAACCACTTTCTTATCCATCTAACAGTCCATGCATAAAATCCATCTCTCCAATTTAGAGACACGCACGTTGTGAGGAACTCTGTCAAAAGCTTTACAGAAATCCAGATAAATTACATGCATAGCCCTTCCATTGTCCTCTAAATGGTGGACATCATTCAAGGCTGCTGGGTTGGTCAGGCAGGACTTGCCCTTGGTGAAGCTGTGCTGGCTGTCTTGAAACTCATCCCTGTTCTCCATGGCCTTAGCACAGCTTCTAGGAGGATCTGTACCGTGATATCCCCAGGCACATGGTGAGTCTGGGAGCATCCTGGCTGCCAGGATTCTCTTTTCTACCCTTTTAGAAGATCGGCACAATGTTTTCCCTCTTCAAATCACCCTAGACTGCACCAATATAATGATGAAATCACAACTAAGGTGACTTTACAAATACCATGGAGAGTGGCTTGACAACTACATCAGCCAATTCCCTCAGGACTCTGGGATACTTCTCACTGGTTCTAATAGACTTAGGTACATTCTAGCTCCTCAGGTGGTCATGAACCTGAACTTTACTTACAGTTTACAAAAGCCACAAGACTATGGCCTTCAAATTCAAGGTTCAGTCCTATTCCTGACACTCAATAGCACCATTTTGTCAATGACTTTAATGGGGACTTTAAGATTTCACCATAGGGGCTAATCTGTGAAAATTTGCCAGAATAGTTATCCAAAGTCCCTGAGCCTCACAGACACATGAATGCTTTCCCAGTCACGCACCTAAACAAAAACATATTCAGCTTCCAAGTGCAAAACAGAAAATGAATGTTAAGCAACTTTTGTGCTTAAGATCACTATCTTGGACTGTTTTTGTCCACTAACACCATTCCTCTTTCAATTCATAGGAAAGGTGCCCAGTAGGTTTGACACCAAAGGTAACAGTTCTGGTTTTGGTACAAGCCTGCAAAGAAAAGGGTCTGAAACCTGACTTAAGACTGGGTGAGTATCAGACAGCTGGGATGGATTTTTTTTGAGAGAAAGTACATACATCAGTTGGATGTCTTATTTCAGCTACCCAGAAACAGATGTATACAATAGTTAAACCCATGGTATTACTACAAACTAATGGAGTTCTTCAAACAGGTCACTTAAGTGAAGTATTTTGGTGTGGAATGTCCCATATAATCCGCATTTGTAATTCACCTTATATACATAGCTAGATTTACTCCCTCTGGCACATAACTCCTACACAGCCCCAAAATATGTTAATGTGTAGAAGAACTGTTGATGCACATGATTAGCAAAAAGTAGCACATCAAGTATGAACAAGCCTGAAAATCACATACTATAATAGCTATGACATAATGCTCAACAGAAACAGTGACATTTAGACAGCTTTAACGCTGACCCAAACCAAAAATAATTTGGGAACTGAAGAATTGAAATTAGTCTTGTGCACATGCCACAGCTGAATTCACATGAGCAATACCACGAGCATATGCCACTCTTCATGCTGTCATCCACTGGCTCCTTTCTGAATCTGGAAGTCTTATTTGAAGATCCTTAATATTCAGCTCTGTGGAAATCTGGCTTAACTGAACCATACAAAAGCAGGTCAAACATTATGGTGGTATAATTCACCTCATGCTGATGCTATACAGGCAGCAACTCTTGGTCACAGTGTTCCAAGCAAGTAGGTTTCTCAGAGCAATACAACAAATATGAACACCACGAATAATCATGCCTCATCCTACTGACACTGAGCTAGCAAAGAGAGTCCTCGCCACTAACTGAGTTTCACAGCCATTCAGAGAAATATGATGAAGTATTTCCAAGTCTGGAGTTTTCACTATTTATATAGAACCTATCTTCTGTGAAGTTGTGTAAGAAGCTCTGAACCAAAGGCAAACAGCCAAAGGTGAATGGATGGCATTTCTGGCAATTTGTAGGCACTTGCTTAATTTTCAGGCGAAAGCTACCAAGAGATTTTAAGACCACTCTGTAGAAAGAAAGCAAAACAAAGTCTTATTATTTCTCCTGTCAGTTCAGCAGAATTAGACACAACTCCCTTTCTGTACACAAACCAATTCTGATTGGTACTGGTTCCTGCAGTCACCGAGCATTTCTTACATGACTTGGCCAAACCCCCTGTCATATTCTTTAACTTGTTCTTTTCTTCCTGCTATTACTAAAATATCTCTCACATTTTGAGCCAGAAGATGACTCCAAATACAAAGCAAAGAGGTGGCATACTTCCTCCAGTTGCCTCCTCAGTTTTTCAGAAGTAATATTTTTTTCTTCATCTACCGGAATGAGTTCTAGAAACAGAAAAACCTGGCCTGAGGAAACATGTCTGTTGCTCTCTGGCCCAAATGCCTACAAGATCAGGTCAAAACCTCTGAAAATTAACACCTGCCCTGTGCAGATTTTGATGAGATTTCACTGCTAAGCACGTCTCTGGGGATCACTGCAGCCAAAGAGCAGAATACACAAAAGCAGCAGTCCAGATTGGTGCAGGAATAACAAGTGCCCCAGGCTTTTGCCTTGTGGAAAGAGAGCTATGTTTGTCCCAACCTTTACTAATGAGCCAGATATTGTCTCCTCCTTTAGGGAGTAACAGACACCAACCCAGTCCTACAGCACATATCTGACCAAGGACATGGTGTCCCCCACACACCAACAAACAGAGTCTGTCCAAAAGTTTCTGGTATTTACGAAACAGAAAGAAAACTGTAGAGAGAATGCACAGCCTGGGCAGCTGAATACAGGGCATGTTCTGTGTGTCTACTAGGCATGTTCACTGAGACCTCAGCAAGCAGACCTCCCCAGGGATGCAAATACATGAGTTCTCATGCCTGTCCCCGTCCCCCAACCTACCCCTATGACAGAGACTGCTGCAGGGCTGCACACTTGCTGGTGGACTCATCAGCTTTTCAGAGCTGGTTTATGCCACTTCTCCAAAACAATTTATACTTTAACATTTTCCTGATGTCTATCTGGGCTCTCATATGTTCCAGAGAAGCAAAATTTCCTCCTGCCATGTTTTGCAACCAGAAGCATGTGTGCACAACAAAGCACCTGCTCTCTGATTTACTTCATTGCTATTCCCCAAGGCCTTGATTCAGACAGCAGCTCTTTTCAATAGACATTTCTCCAGAGTATGACTAAATCAAACAAACCTGGAGACAAGCACTTAAATGCTTCACTAAATTGCAATAAAGCTCATCAGAGATTATGGCATGATCATGACTCTCATTGTACTTAGCTAGCCGCAAGGACAGGTTTTATTAACTTGTGCTCCCTCTGGGAAATAAAAACAGAAAAAAAACCCCAAAAACAACAAAGTAAAAAAAGCTCTCATTTAAAGCAGTCTTACAGATTGACAACAACCACTATTTCCTACCTGCTAGCCCGGAAAGTGTTTGGCAAATTTGGTATGTAAGGCAGAAAACAGGAAGTTGAACCACAGCAATGAATGACAGAATGAATATCACATAGGTGTCATCTTCCAAGGTGGACTGACATCAGTCAGAAAGTGGAAAGAATTTCTATCTCTTTTGTCACCCAAGGCTGCTCTAGACAGGATCCAAACCACCAGATACAACTACTCAGCAGTGACTGACTTCAGTGCTTTGACTTTTTATGCCTATTACCCAGAACACAAAGACTACTCCTTACAGCTTTACAGCTTTCCCCTTTCTGGAAAGTGTTGATCTCTAGGTCCGCCACACCTCAAGCCCTGTACAGCTGTAAGCTCCTTGGAGAAACAAGTGCAATTTTGAAGGCAGAATAAGAGAAATTGACTGCTGAATAACGCAGAACAGCAGGCAAAATCCTAGGCATCTTCTTTGTTTCAATTGTTTCTTGTTCCAATACTGTTTCCCACAGCTCCAATTTGACCCCTAGAAGACTGCAGAGTAAAAAAAGTGAGATTTGTTATGTATTTGTGGGACTTGTTTGTATTTGTTCATAAACTAGGCAAGAAACACTTTGCTTTTTAAGTGGAAGGCTGTAACTCTAGAAAACTGCTGAATTCCACCTTCATTTCCCTTTGGTAAGCAAGTAGGTCCACAAAAACCCCGTATTTTTACAAGCTCTGGCTAGTTGGTACTTTTATTCCAGTTGAAAAGAAAAGCCAAACTATGAAGAGAATGCTTCTGAAAACTCCTGTTTATTTTACAAAGCTACCAAGGGAAAAAAGGTCATTCACTACCCTCACTTTGCTCAAAATCTTGTCACACGCACAAACTGCTGTTAAACAAACTTCATTTAAACAGGCTGCTCTTGTCACCTGTTGGCTGCCAGTGATGCTGTGAGTCAGCCACTGCATGCAGAAGCAGTGCACAAAATAAAGGCACAACTACGTGTGTACCCAGGGACAAATACATAGCAAATTACCCAGATTCTGAGAGTGGTAAATTATCTAAGTTACAAGTAGGCACAGGGCCCCCAAAGCCCAGCCAGCAGGGTGCAAGATGCTTGAAGATATCCCAAAGCACTGTACAATTCCTCCCCTCAAAAAGCAACACAGGGCTGGATCTTGAAGCAAGCTACTGACTTTCTGTTTGCACTAGCCCATGCAGAAAAGCCTGCCAAGAGGGAAAGTAATACACCACGTATTTTTAAGCCTGATCCACGCATAAAAGAGGAGCCAGAAACACCTGCTGTGAGGAAGTAAATAGGCAAAACCAAAACTAAGTTCACAGAGGCAGCATGGATGACCCAGACTGTCTTTTTCAGTTCATGTCTCCCATGGTCTTTGCTTGCACCCAGTTCTCCCCTGATTTTTGGAGTCATTGTTGGAGGAATGATCATCTGATCACTGCAGAGGATAGCTTGGGTGGCTTTTGATGCCCCCAGGACAGGGATGCACATGTGCTCTGACCCAGGCCCTTGCCATACTCTCCTGCTACCACTTCCAGAAGAAGCCCTGCCTGGATACACTTCTTCTTCGCTTCCAGCTGTTAATGGCATGGTTGACTCCAAGCAGCAAGGAAACCCCAGATACATGTCTGGGCAAAGCCATGCTCAGTCTTTGCAGTCACAGCACCTCCCCCAGTCATTCAGCACCTGCCCACTGGCTTTGCCCTTTGGAGCTGAGTAGTCATCAGCATCAGCTCTGGCTCCTGCCATATGTGCTTTACTGGAGGGAGAAAAAACAACGGAAATAGCAAAACTCTACTAAAATAAAACAGGTTTCAGAGGCAACAGATACTAGACATCACAGGTATCTGCATGGAGTCCTACTAGGTGTTAGTGTGCTCATCCTTTTGGCCAGGGCGTAGCTCTGTATCGTTGCCTTCTGCCAGGTTTGGATGGGGGGCAACATGTTCTACTCATAGCTTGCTGTTTATGTTACTGCCTGAAGGGTGGCCCTCACTCAGAATACAGATCTACACTACTCCACCACCTGCTATTTGCCACCCTCCCTCAAAACCCAGATCTTGACATTTTCTCCTCTCCTCATGCACAGATATGTAACACCTGGCAAGGGGAGGATAAGGGCTCTGATCACTGAGTGCCTGTAGATCATTGCCAGATTCAAAGCCCACACGCCCTCGATCTCTCATGCAATTTCCCTCATTCTGATGGGGATGCAGCAAGGATGCCAGAATATTACCCCAAGAAGCCTGTGCATTAGTGCATGGCATCTCATGTCTGCTGATACTGCTCTCAATTTTAAATTCCACTGGTTTGTACAACAAACGTTCTTCTAACAAGCCAGCATACATTATTCATAAAACAGCACAGAGCTGTTCAGCAGCATATGGAACCGATGAATGTTGTTTTGGTGTAGGAGGAGATAGGGTTGATAGGAATGTTTTAGGGGGAAGGAAAGGAGATCATTTCACCCAGGGAATTTCAAGTGCGTCACCAACTGGAGGAGAACGTTTCGAAGAGAAACTCCTCTATTAAAAATCTGGAGGGGGATGGGGAGAAAGCAAAAAAAGGGAAGAAAGATTGTGCCAAATATATAATCATAAAACAGAAAAGGATGGTTAGCTGTGGCTCCTGAGAGCCAAGAAATTAATGCCACACAAGAAATGTGTCCTCTCTGGCTTGTTAGAAAAGATTTTTTTCCTCTACTTGCTGAAGTGTTTCATCGGTGTTATTATAAAGGCAGTATACTGAATTATTACAGAAAAATAGAGAAAAGGCTAGAGAAGTACTTCTTGATAGTGGAGCATCTACACAGCCTATTTCAAACTGTTTTATTGGCCCTGTGCATTTGCAGGCAGGACAGGTGCAAGTACTAGGCAATTCAGTCCCTGGCTGCAGAAAAGAAGTCTGTCAGAAAAAGAGACTACTGAGCATGGTGGGTCACACGGACGATCCTAAGATCCTTTGACTCACCTTGCATGCAGTCTGGATTTGAGCCTGCCCTCCAGAGAACAATGGTACAGAATTCACAGTATCCTTTTCACAGATTTCTCCTGCTGGTCTAAAGCTGTGGTACCTGCCTATAATTCACACTCAGGATGCATTCCCCTAGTGAAGCTAGTCCACACAGAGGCACTACCTGATGTGTGTCAAGGAGATGAAAGGTACTTGGGCTACCTAGCTTCCCTGACACTGACAGCAGGCACACCTCATCTGCAGGCACCATGTTGGTGCTTTGTTCATACTAACTAAAGAATGAGGATACATAATACTCTCTAGCTTACCAAAACAGGCTGAGTCACATAAGTGAAAAGTAAAAGAGGAGTATGTTTCTGAGGCACAAATGGTTTAAATCTATCTCCTGTCCAAAGTCAGCTGAAACAACCACAGAAACAGCTCTTTAGCATTGCAATCACTTTATATGGGGATCAGATAAAATACAATAAAGGCAGTCCAGACATAAAGAGGGAGACACACCCACGGAAATATGAAGAGGACAAGTCTACAAACCTCACTTAATACTGAGGAGATCTACATGGCATCAGTGTCCAGAAAAACCCAGCCTAGAACCAAAGATATTTCCTGAGAAGTGATGCATGAACATATATATGCACAGCTACACTGATAAAAAGAGCTCCTTTGCCACACTACAGATTAACAACCTCCAGGTCTTTTCACCAACACAATAGTATCAAAGAACCATAGCTCAATTATAAATCAGTTCTCTAAATCACTCACATCTTAGCAAAATAAATGGGCAGACAAAGCTCAGAAGGGGGAACAGAGAGATGGAAAGAACAGGACTGTCCAAAATCACGAGACCAATCACTTGCAGAGCTGCTTATCAACCAGCCAGGCACCACTGAAGGGAATACAGGCATCTTCTCAGCCCTCCATAACACAGCTTTTACACATCTTAGATGGCCTACAGATACAAAAATCTTTGTTTGAAATAAAGAAACAGCACAACAAACTAAAACAAAGCTGCAGTGTTCTTCCCAGTTTACTGAGATAGGCAGGAAAAGAAGTAGGTATCTCTCAAACAACAACCTACAGCACTTAGAAGGAAGAAATGTGAATTCCAAAGAGGAATGAACACAGAGCTTTCATTACTGCAGTAGTTAACTAATTGTGTCAGACACCATTCCTGGGAGAAAGTCCCAGCTCTGAGGAGCTACACCATGCATACACGATGGACACAAAGCCTGGGAGAGGGAAGATATAGAGATCAAGTAATTCATCCAATGTCAAAAGACTTAAGTTTTTATGCAGGAGAGTTTTTCATGCATAAATCCTGCCACCAAATACCATGCAATTATTCCCACGCTTAGGGTTAAAAGTGTTCACTAGAGCAGGGTCCTAGAGCACCTGCAAGATGCAGCCTTTACTTTGGTATTTGTTGGAGAAGCACATACTGCATCAGCAACAGCCTAAAAATGATGGCCATGCTATATCTCTGCCCCAACTCACCAACACATTATTTCTTAGATATGGTTTATAAGGTCCTGAAAACAGAGGCTTGAACTGAAAAAAGTACTTATATTTTTTTCTGTTTTCAGTACCCTGTAATTTACACATAGCCCAGGCTATGAAATGCCATACAACCTGTAAGCTAACAGAGAGTGATCTGCTAGGAACTACTGTGCAGCACTAGGGTTTTTTCACCACAGCAGAACAGAACAGATAGAAGATTTAGGGAAGGGACACTACACAAAGATCCATGAATGTGCCTGCTTTGCATGCATATGGACCCACAACACAGTTAAATGCTTGGCTGATGCTTTGAATTATTGATTCAGCACACCTTTGCAAGTGGTTGTATCTTTTAATCCCAAGGTCAGAATCAACTGGCAATAAGAACAGAATGAGAGGCACATTTTTGTCACTGCAATAAAGTTCATCTAACCCTTGGAGATATGGAGCACCTTTGAGAGAGAGACAGCTCTTAAAGCACTTGCCCGGAGTTCCTGGGTGCCTCTCAGTTTTTGTGTGGGAGAGAGGGATGAGGAGAAAAAAAAAAGATGCTGTATGATGTGGGGTTTGTTTGCTTAGGAACTGAATAACTGGGCTGGGCTGGGTGAGGAGATGCTGCACACAGTCAGAGTAGCAGCTGGGAATAGCCTGTGCTACCAACCATTACAATACACTAATGTATTCCTATAAATGCACAAACAATGCCTTCCTAATAAATATTTGACAACAATATTTAATCATGCATGCTAGACAATATTTTCTCCTAGCACCCACATCTACTAAACCACAGAGCTATAGATAAGGAGAAAAAATTATTTTTCTACAGAAAACAATTCCCATTAAAACGATAATCCCAAGGACATCACCTGCCAACTCTGGCACATTTCCCAAGAGCAGAGCTCCAACTAGCATTGCCACTAGCAAGGTTTCCCTGTTTACTGTTGCACCAAGCTCAGTGACAGGACATTCAACTAAGACCCAATCATTGTAACGCCAGAGCTCTTTCACCTTCAGCTCTCTCCTCAAATGCAGAGATTTTTTTCATGACCTGACAGCAATTCTGTGATCACTGCAGATCATCCAGAGCTCTTAACTCCTGCAAAGCATAACCTTTTCACAACACCAACCCCATGCCTAACCAAGCAAAATGCTGCTAATATTTAGTCATTTACCTTGCTTTCTTTAGTAGAAAACTCAGAGGAGTTGGAGATTTTCATAGATTTTGACCGATGGGATTGCCGCCAGAGAGATTCTTCTCGGGAGTATTTCACCGAACCTGTGGCTCTCACCCGGACTTTGCTGGTGCTCTGAACACTGTTAACTCCAATCATTTCCAAAAGTGAGTGTATGAGATGGGAAAGAAGAAAGCTAATCAAACTTCCCAATCCCCTGCAGAGGAACTGGAAAAGGTTACGACTGGAGAGCCCAGGCTCAAGCAATCAGTGTTTGCTTAAAGCACACTAGGCTGTTTTCTCCAGCATCTTCAGGCACAGTGTTTGGAGCCAGCCTGATTGTTCCAGGCATTGCTCACGTCACTGGACGGGAGAAAAAAAAAAAAAAGAAAAAGAAGAGGCTGATAGAAACTCCTCCCCTGCTCTGCTCCGCTCCCCTCTACAGCATCAACTCCCCCTTCATACACACACCAACAGTGAGAGGGAGAGAGGTGGAGAGAAAGATGCTGGAACAAATGCCAGCAGATCAAGCAAGATATTCATTTGCAGTTCATGCGGCCACAGTTCCCTGCCTGTAACAGCCTGCCATGCTCATTACTGCCTGCAATAACAAAGAACACTGTAAAAAGACTCTTCAATCACCTGCCAGCTACAGGCTCCTGGATGTGAGAAATACTGATGGATTCTCAAAGCACTGGAGGAACGAGTGAAAACCCACAGCACCATAACAAAGTACTGACAAGCACCACAGAGACAAATCAACAAATTTCCACAAATCAGCTCCAAGTGTTTGCACTCATTAGCCAGAGTCCTCGGGGTGCTTTCCCAAGGTACAAGAGAGAGCAAGACCACTATCACACTCTTAAAGGGGCTTAGGGGAAAAGAGTTGACTTTCCCAAAGTGATCAGTGCAGACCACCAACAGAGTTGTGAACAAGCAGCTAGGGACTCATCTCCCCACTCGGCAGCCAGAAGAGCTGTAGCCATACCCCTCCCTACACCACATGTTCCAGCGCCTGACCCAAGACATGTAGCTCCCGACTGGCACTCTGCTCCTCCTGTGTGGCAAACCCATACAGCCAAGTGATGGGAGGGCCACTACCACTGCCAGAGGCACCACTCCAACCCACAAGAGCCTGGCTCCAGGGGCTGGGCACACTCTCTGTGCCTGGAGCCATCTGCCTTCATGCAGAGGGCAAGGAAAGACTGATGCCAAAAGGAGCCAGTACTCTTACTGAGGGGTGGATATGGTAAATACGGAAAAAGAGAGATGTTTACCTCAGTGTTGCAAAAGCACCATCATTTCTGGCTCGTGGAGACCCAGAGTACAGCAGACTGTGCATTGCCATGGCAACGTGCTCCAGTGTGAGAGAGGGAGAGAGATTGCTGTGCTCTACTCGGCTCAGCACAGGATCGTGACAGCTGCCTGGACACACACTGGACAGGTGGAGCAGCTTGTGTGAGCAGCAAGGCAAAAATGGACAATGAGGTCATTGTCCCAAAACCCAGAAAAGGCAAAAGTTTGTGCAGAGGGTGCACAAGGAGCTGGAAGACTCAGCAGTAAGGCTAACACCAGGTTCAGCAACCTGCCCCATAACACCACATCACCAGGCAGGGAAAGAACAGCAGCAGTGGTGTTGGGTTGTAGGAGGGGACACCTGGGCTATCATCCCACTCACACCAAGACACACAGGGAGCAAGTCTGCGCAATGAGACAGCAATGAGGCAGTGCCGCCTGGCATGCTGAGGTGAATTTCCCGTGCTGTGGTAGCATCAGGCAGCCAAAAGCTGGATGAAGAGGCTCCAGTCTCCATTCATACCTGAGTCCCATTCCATGTCCTCAAGCCATGTGAAAGTAAAGTGAGAGTTTGCTTACCCCATGGGCCCAACAGCAACCAGGGGTAACTAAGAAGCATATGAACTGAGTGGACTTTTCCCCTGATTACATCTCATTCTCTTGCAATCAGGAATTTATACCCTTACAGGGCAAACGGCTGGACAGCCACATGATAGTCCTAGGTGCATTTTTGCTCATAAAAGATGCTGCTGTCTCCCCAGCAAGCAACAGCCTTTCTGACAGCATCAACCCTTTGCTCATGTTACCCCCAAGGATGCTACAAGGTGAATATCCTTCCCACAGAATGTAATAGGTGTGGACCTTGCTGAAGGACAACAGTCAGTGGAACAGGGAACACGTTATCTAAACATCAACACAAAAACTGCCCCTGGGGTGGGAAACTTCTGATTCCCCATAGATTCTACCTCCATCCTGCTTGATGCACAGATACCTTCCCTTCTGGCCATCAAGAAAAACACATTTTCATTTCCACAACAGTCAGATCTAGCAAGCCCACTCCTACCTCACACATTAAGATCAAATCCCAAATGTGCCCCTTTTTTACACAAACCTGTCACTGCTAGAGTATAACTGAAAGGAACTTTTTTCCTCTGGCAATAATCATGCCATGAGTTACTTCTGCCACTTCGCAAAAAAGGTTTTACGTTACTTAACCCATGTGAAATTATCTACTGCTTTTGGGAAAGCTTTTCAAAGAAAATCTCTTCTTAGAGGAAATTTGCACTGCAGTCAACCGCTCCAGATGAGCTAAGCAGCAGGTCCTGACAGGTGCTACGTAAATGGCCACAAATCACTCTCTATCCTAGCTGCCCCCTGCCTACTAGATTATTCTTGCTCTCAGATTTATAAGGCCAACTCCCCAAGCACCGTCAACACATCTGAAATAATTATACTCCCTAAATATCACACACAGACCTAGCCAGTGTCAATTACACAGAGCATTTTTATTATTAAACACAAGCTTGACTGAATCAAAGCAATATTTCTCTTCTGTTGCCCACAGCACCATCACTGCTGCCTAACTGCAGCAATTCACCTAGCACGCTCTGAGGTGAAGTCAGCAGATCCTCAGGTAGGACAGGATCCTTACTTCAGAAAGGAACAAGTCTGTTTCTGCAGCAGTCCAAAAGTCCAAGGATGACAGAATGTTCTTTCTTCTTTTTTTCAAGTGAGTATGGAAAACACTTCTCAGCTCACACTCTCCCAAAGAGAGCCTCCTGAGATCATGCATTTGAAGCCCTAAATACCTTCAGACTGGGGATTCAGTTTAGATTTCATCAGTGTCCCTGATTTTCACCTGCAAGTGATAATAAAATTTTGTACTCCTGACTGAGCCAGTATTCCATCTGTTACTCTGGGGAAAGACCGTGCTTCGACATTAGAGAAGACCCACCATTTTAGAAATTACCATGCACGCAGGATTGATTTATGTGTGTAACTGCAATGGGGATTTCTGAGGGAAAAGTGTTTTGTTAACATAAATAGAGGGATAGAAGAGATGTTTTTAAAGAGGCCCTGAAATAGATGTGCAGTATCAGAAAAAATCAGAGCTGACCACATCCAGGGGACCCTCCGAGTGTGTCAAGAATTCAGGATCTCCCTCTTGTACAGAGGTCAGCAAAGAGGTGCTAGGAAAGGGGCAAAATGTAAATACTTTGTTCAGCTCAGTTCAGCTTTGTCAGTGACACCACTGGGGTGACCAAAAGGACTGTGACCCTATACACAGACCTTCCCTATCAGTGCCTCCAAGGAGTAAACCATAAAGCAGCAGGAAACTTTTAAACTTTGGGTCAAAACAGATGCAGAAACAGAAAACCAGTTTCTGTTATTCCCTCCATCTCATCCTTTTAAAACCATACAAAAGCTTTTCTCGTCACAAGGCACTATGTCAGACCCCATCACCCATAACGGAAATGGGCAGCTGTTCCAACTTACCCTGAAATAAGCTCCTTCCCATCTGTTCCTCCCACCAGTCAAGTTTCCCTGGGAGGCAAAACGTACTCAGTCCTTGCTTGGTCTTCCTAACGTCATTCAGCAAATCAACAACACAAGAAGAAAAACTGCAGAATTCAAAGTAAAATTCAATATTGGCTTTTGGGGGACAAACCTAAGGACCGCATTACTGTATCTAAAGAACTCCAATATCCTCAAACTAAGTCACATTAGCGTCATTTAAGCCTGATGTCAATGACAAATATAAACAACGCAAGCTGACAAAATACATAAACACATGCATATGAATTACTTAAAATAATACCCTCAAAAGCCAGTAACGTATTTGTGTAGCATAGAAAGGCAAAACTATTTCATGCTGCCATTAAATGCTGTTTGCTAAATAAACAACATTAAACCTTTCCTTCATCCTTCATCCTTCCTTCTTTCTTTTTTTTTCTCTTCTCCCCAAAAGAGGAAGGAAGGGGAAAGTTAATTCTGACTGATAAGCTACTCTTGCACAATGGCTACAGAACTAGAGCTTAAAACAGATCAACAGTAAAATTCCTGTAATATTAAGAAAACAATTTCTGAGGTCTGCTGACTAGGGGAAGCTGACAATCAAGATTAAATCTAAATGTCTCCTGTGAACAGCAGAAATACTAAAGCAGCCACTCAATTTTTTCTACATGCACATTCAACAGGAATCCTAGCAGGGTAACAGCTGGAATGGTGGGAGAATGATGGATGACTGCATGAGGGCAACTGAACTATCTCTTGTTCAGGTTACATGAGAAGAAGGCTAAAAGAGCATCCACAACCAGCACCTCACAGTCACAGCACAAGACTTCATAAATGACTTTTTACATCAATAAGCACCTAGGACTGAGCACAATGACAAAACCACAACAACTGGTGGAAGATTAAATGAATCCTGGCATCACTGTATCTCTGGGATCCACAGTGCATCTTGTGCCAAAAGAAACCACTTCTAATGTAAGTGCCCTGCTGAGAATGATAGGAGATCACAGGTTTAATGAAAACAAGCCACTGGATAATAACAGGGATGCAAAGAAATCATGCACCCTGTTATCCCCATTTGCACTCAAAGTGAAGAGATGCCCTCAGCCATCTTCATGTTCCTTGCAGCAGATCTGAAAACAGCTGTTTCACGAACTAGCTGTTGTACTTCCTGGCAAAGCACTATAGTATCCAAGGGGAAAAGTTCCTCTGCTGTCAACAGAGCTTGCAGAAATTTAGTGAGCCATATAGTAGGCAGACTAACACAGACCACCAAGTTCCTTAAGTTAAAGCTGACAAATGTAGCTACAGAAAACAGCAGCACTTCGAACCAATCCATAAAACCATCAAAACCCTAAAATTCTGCATAGGTGTGACAGAAATCCAGAGGAAAGTGATTGAAGAAGTGATGTAAAACAAACTATCTCAGATCAGCTGCAAACAATCTCAGCCACTGTCCGTGCAGTACACATGTTTGGAGTCAACACCACTGAAATAAACCCCTCACCCTAGAGATCTGCATTAAAAAGAAATTTAAAAAAAAAAATTTAAAAAAAAAAAGAGAGAGAGAGGAAAAAAAAGGAAAGCAACCACCCTCCAAGGCAACTCTCTGACTCAAATAGTAAACAGAACAAATCAACAAAAGGAAAAGAGGAAAAGGAAAGGGAGGACAAGGAAGTGGGGGAAGGAAGGAAGAAGGCAAAAGGAAGGGGGCAAAAAGAAGGAGAGGGGCACAATAGGGAGAAGTGGGAGAAGAGAGGTGGGGGGGCAAGGAAATTGAGGCCACTCTGAGATCATCACAGGTTTCAAATGGGTGTCACCTCTGGCTGTAGGCATTGCACTATAGAAGGGGGAAAAAATAGGCATAGCCTTTCACATCCCTTTTCTCCACAATTCCAGCTACCTATGGAGTCATGTCCAGCTACCTTGCCCCAAAAGCAGGTGAAATCCTTCCTACCTCTCTTGACACCTTCCAGGACCCACTGGTCAACAGGACAGAAAACTGGTGCCTTGGATTTGCCCTGTATCTGTATAACGATCTTGTGAATACTTGATCATCCAAGAAAGCGTGAACTCAGAAAGAAACTAAATACTCCATTTAATATCACAGGAAAGGAGAAAAAAAAAAAGTGAATTTAAGGAGCAGCCTAATACTCTTATTTGAAAGAAAACAGTGTAACTGGTCAGAGAGAGAATAGTCCAATGCTATTTGAAAAGTGTGGCAACAAACGGAAGGAATACTAAAGATTTATACAGCAATAATCCTAAAGCTGGTGGAGGAATGTTCTACCTTCTTCTTCTTCTTCCTTTTTTTTTTTTTAAATATGGTATAAATTATATTCCTACTCCTCCTTCCCTTGAGATGCAGCACAGAACTTAAATTTCAAGCAAATCAGTAGGTGGAAGATCAAAGAATGTTTTTCAGAATTTGTTTTCTACCTACATGGAGGTGGGAGTAATATGTCATAGGGACCAAAATGTATGTGTGACATTGTATTAGAGAATTCCCAGTCTGAAAAGAGCCCAAAATTCCTCTTTTAAAGTGGCAGAGTGCATCATTCCTGGAGATTACCAGTCTGTATCCTCCACACTTGACAGTTGACATTCGTCCTTGAGACCTGCTATGCGTTTCAGTTATGACAGGAGACAAGTCATGGCCTTGGCTATCTGACAGGCTGGAGAAGCCAAACATCAAGTAACTCCCTTGTTTGCTGCTGGACAAGGCACTACAGATAGCTTGCCTCTACAGAAGAAAATTAACCCCCGAAATGTTCATTATGAGGCTTGTATTGAGCCATGTAATTGCAGCCAGTAGCAATGGAAATTCTTAGCTGACTCTGCTTGGGTTTCACTCCTTGCTGACACAAAAGCCTGGCAGGCTAGGTGAGATCTTTTGAATAACAATTGCAAAGTAAAGAGGTGAAAGGTTGAAGGAGCAAAAATAATTCAGAGAAAAGCACATTGTCAAAGCAGAACAGATCCATCCTGAAATCCAGCCTGCTTCCTAGTAAGATAAGCAATTTCTCTCACCACCCCTAGACTATGCAGAACAATCCTAATTCTTAGATCATCTTCAAAAAATTTTATGTTTTAAGCCTTGCTTAAGTTCTGCTTTCCCTGCTCAGAGACACAGTTGGCATTAGGCTTTTGCTATTATGAGGCTTTCCTCAACTCAATATCTGGGTTTGACTTGAGAAAAAATATATAGATTTTTCTTTTTATATGCACTGAGGTTAAGTTCCTGAAATGCAAAAAGAAAATGTATTTGCATTTCAACCAGGAAGATATCAGGAATCTCAGTACTTCAAGGGACACAAAGCAATACACACACTACCATAACCTGGTCCAATTCTCAATTTTGCAGATGCATGCTTTAAATGATTATTGCTCTTGAATAGGACAAATGACAACACCCAAAAAACTCCAAGTTGAAGGAAACAAAGGTTATCATGGCAGGAAGGTTCTCAGCAAGGATGGAAGAGAGTGAAGACAAGCCGGGTGTTCCCTACAGTCACTATGGATCTGTGGCTCCTCTGAGAGTGAAAGGAAAGTATGCTTTCACAAAAAAACTGCTTAAGACAAGTATTAATGATTTCATCCTGCATTCCCTGACTTTTATTACGCCAGATTAGACTCTGTTGTATCCTAGCAGGTGAAAAGGACCTGCCGTAACAGATCTTCCATTTCATACAGATAAGAAATGGCCCAAAAGTACTATTTCCAACAGAAATATTTTTAAGAGGAAAAAAAAACAAAACAAAACTTTATTTTGGGAAAGAAACAAGGAGGCAGAGCTCTGTCTTATTCAGTGGAGCAAAGACATTCCCTCCTCTGCCCACTGCTGCACGGTCAATCAGTGTGGTCCTCCTGGGGCCACCCTGACACGCTGTCACATGCTTTCATCTCCCCAGCTTCATCACGTTTCCCTCGAAGGTGGGGATTTCTTGCCAAAAACCCATGAAAAGGATGAGGACAGAGATTCTGATGAGAGCACTTAGGGCGCACACAGCAGTTCAATTAGTGTGAGTTCCTCTCCATAAAGGGGGGCTGAGGCTGTGCAGGGAGAAGTTAGCCACCTGACGCACATTCTCTCCGCTAAATACCTGAAATGACTGGAATGGATGACGTAAGACGCCAGTAATTCTCTTTATATTGAGTGTTTGCTTTGGAGGGTTTTCAAAGGGAATTTAAAAAAGAGGGAGAGAGAGAGAGGAGGCAGAAAGACAGTGGCAAAAAAAAAAAAAATCCTCAATTAAAGTGCAGGGAACTGACAGCAACATGAGATAAACCCTATTTTGCAGCTTCTATAGGAAATTGCATATCCCAGGAATTCTGATCAAAAATTCAGATCATTTAGGAAATTAAGGAGGACTCATTCTTCAGAAGAGTTAAGCACCAGCAACTCCAAGTTAATTTGGTCACTTCATTACAGTTTTTCTGCAAGAGATAAGGCCTACCTGAAAAAATGCTTTTGAGAAAAAGCAGATATTTTATGCAGAATTGGCATCTTATCTCCATCAGCAGCCCCTGACAGGATGAGTCTAGCCAAGTCCCTGTAGAGCATCCCAGGTACCTCAGCAAGTGGAGGTTCCCAGATGATCTAGCAGGCCAGTGAAGAGCTACCTCCTGCCAAAAGACACACAGCCAGGTATGACTTCTCCACACCCAGTGTTCGTGTCATGGGGCAGCATTGCTACCAGTCAGTCCATGTCATAGGTTGGGTGATGCCCATGATTCCATGAATGAGGTGTCTTGGACACTGCAAATGCAGAGGACATTTACTCATGCAGGACAGGTGGTACTTTGCACACAGCCTAACAACAGAGTACCCCCCGCAGAACACTGCCTAACAAAAGCAGGGATCCATTTCCACAGTGATGCCTTCTTGCAGGCTCTCTGTGGACCACAGAAGACTTTTTCTCTCCTTACATATAAAAGGCCTTGTTACTGCCACCTTTCTGGAGTGGAATCCCACATATTTTGTCTTAATCTGACAAGAGGAAAACATTGTGGTCAGCACCATACCAGCACTTTAATTATGGGGACAACAATGCACTCAGGAATTGAAGCAAGAATGTATGGCCAAAATTAGCGTCTTTCCAAGTCAATCTCCTCCTCACTCCAGAAAATCTTGTCAAGTCCAGCTTTGAAGAAGGTCACATGGTACAACTGCCTAGTGTATCATTATGAAGATTGTATCACTACAGCAAATTAAAGCTGGTGTGAGCATGTGAGAAAGAACCACTCCTACACTGTAATCATGAGGTTCTTGACACTGCCAAAATGTCGGACTGATTTTGTTTTCTTTCCAAGGAGGGAGATCCTAGCCATGGCTTCCCCTTCTACATATATAAATGTGACGAGTACATGAATACTACAAGCAGACCCCATGGGGAGAAGTGCACTTTTAATCGCAGTTTAGCACATTTGTCTTTATGGGTCCCAACTTTAAAAGCAACCTCAGATCTGACTAAAGGAGTGAGGAAAAAGGAAGGGCAATGAATCTTTGTGCAGACGGGTGTAAAAACGCAAAACCTTTTTCAATGTTAAATGAACAGACATAAAGATACAAGGTGAGCAAGATCACATTAGCACTTCCCATTTCTGCTTTCCAACCAGACTGAAGTAACTGTTCTCAAAGCACAACTAGTGACATACAAGAGAATCAGGTCATGAAGGCACTGTGGTCTGTACCAAAAGTGTTCTCGTTGGAAAAAAACTTAAAAAAACATAAGAGATAGCTCCCCCACAGAGGTGAAGAGGAGTAACTTGATCTAATGTCCCAAGTTTTCTGAGGCTGATCACACAAAAGTGTGTCCCTCCTCATGTGTTGATGTCTGGCCCTTGACATGCAATTTTCCTATCCAGATAAAACTCAGGGCCACACTCTACAATAAGGATGAAGGGATTGACTGAAGGAAATGTTTGATTGATGCCTGTCAGCCAGCTGTCCTGGGTAGCCCAAGCAATGACATTTGCATCCCTGACTCTGGGAACTGGATCCACAATAAATGCTGCACAGAGCTTCACAAGCTGTGGATGAACACTCGGGTCTCCTGGCCTTCCTTCCCCTCCAGCATTGCTCAGCTTTGCTCTGGGGCTCAGCACAGTTGCAGAGCTTCATATAAGAGTGCAGAGCAGGGCCATGAGGAGAACACGGGGAGACTGCAGAGGCAGAAAAGCCCACTCACTTCGCCACAGGCCTGCATTAAGTCACCAGCGGGTGCTCAGGACCTCACTCCCACAGGGACACACTGCCACCCTGTGGAAACGGCTCTTCCAGGCAGCTGGGAAAGGATGCAGGGAGAAGGCTCACAACCTCATCCATGCTCAGCGGCTACACAGCTAATGCAGCAGCAAGCCACGTGCAGTTTGGTGCTGTGCTGAAGCAGGGTGCTGTGAATTTAATTTACTGAGACTAAAGCAAAAATTAATTTCCACTAAGTCTTTGTAATCGCACATTCAGCGGCAGCATCGCTGCTGCAAGCACAGTAACACAATTACTTGTACTCGCTCCACTCCCCTCCATTGATAAACTGAAAAACAAGGGTCAGTTCATCAAATCTTCAGATAAGCCAGATGAGAAACCAAAGATGGGCACCACATCTGTCCCCAAGACATCAAAGCAGCACACAGAAAAGGGTAGAAGGCCTTAAGCAAAGTGAGACACCAACACCAAATTTCTTCCATCTGTCAATGTCCAAAAACTCCTGAGCCCTGGTATTTGCTTTGGGTGAAGAGTCACACACCCCTAGCATTAGCAGGTGAGCACTAAACACCAAAGTACAGCTCCAGCTGCATAATTCTGTCAGCAGGAAAACAAACAGCAGGTGAGCACCAATGGAAGCCTCTTGTCAGTACACTCAGGTTATTTAAACACAATCTGGAGATCTATTTATTCAGTAAGGGCTGTAATTATCCTGCAAATTAATCTCAACACATCCCTCTATGGAAAACTGAGAAATGAGATTCCTTAGGGGAAAAAATAATTTAAGTGTGGCTGCTGACAGATATACAGACTCAAAAAGTAAAGATATTAAATCTAAAATAAAGGGGGTTACATTTATATTCCCAATAGCTTAGTAAGAACTGATGCAGGAGGGCCCAACAAAAAGAAGAAAATGAAAATTTTCCCTGAAGAAAATGAATAAAATGAAGAAATTACCAATACTAGAAGACAAACTCAGCTGCTTTCAACTATGCAGGTACATATGTATTTCACAATGATCCTGACACAAAACCCTCAGAAGAGATGGCAATTCATTTAGTCTGCTTCAATAGGCATTAGGTCAGTTCTCAGATGTGGCAGCTTCTTATTTTTATTTCCATTACAAAAAATTAAATAAATTATGAACTCCAGTGTATGCGCACCTGTCCTCATTTAAACAAAGTGCTGTTTCATGCTAACAATCAGACAAAAAAGAAGCGAAACATTCCCATTATTACTGGCAATAAAACAAGGCTTGTCCTGCTCAGCCTCTTCCGCCATTCTTCAGATTTAACTACTGGCACAAACTTAATGAACAAAAGCTGAAGCAATGCAGGCTGTGCCAGATAGTACATTATAATCTGAAATTACATCTCCAGCTCTAATGTGAATACCCTAAAGCACCTTTGATGAAAAAACACGCACGCCTTCCAGATTGTACACAGAGATCAGGCTTAGCCTTTATATATCTGCATTCAGAGCCAACTGGCTGCTTCTGTCTGCTGTAATCAGGAGACAGCACTCTGGGTTGGCATAACCACAGGAGTTTATAAGACACACAGCTCTGGGGCGAGACCTGCTGCAGCTTAGTTTCGCCCTGCTGTGCTGCAGAGAGTCTCCTTCACTATAAACTGAAGGCAAGAGGGAAAACAAGAGAATACACATTATATATATTATGTATGTTTAGGGCAGAGAAACGTGCCCATCACTTGTCATGTCTGACAACTGAGATTCAGAAAATGCAAGATAGGTGTTCTGTTTTGAACCATCTTTCAGTAAAAATGAAACCCATGTTCTGCAGTTAATTCCTTACCTTCAAGAGCCCTCTAGGGAAGTCTTTGCCATCATTCATCCCCTGGAGGTTAGCAACAAACTCTTGGCAGGTCATCTTTTTCCCAATGTTCTGAAAGAAGTGTCAGAGAAACACAACATCACATTCCTGTTGCTTTCCAAAATGACAGGGATGAGCAACATCAGATTAAATGCATTTTCCTGCTCTCCTTTAAGCCCAAGGCAGGCAGCACTAAGAAAGTATTCATGAGATTACTCACAGATGAGCGTCCTTGTATGCATATTGCTAGAAAAGGGAAAGCACTTTTACACCCAAAGGCCCACACCCCCCCCAAAAAAAAAGCCCCAGCTTAATACTAGGGATAATGAAGAGTACAATAGTGAAGAACTCTGGCATTTGCAGAGTGCCTTATAACCCCATGTCTCCAGAAGCTCTACCAATCTCTGATGAACAAGCTCTACTTAAATCTGCTGTAAGGCATGAGGAAACACATGACGGAGGCCCTTTCTAGACCTTTTTCTTACAATTCCCAATGCTCCCTTTCACTGTCAACTGCCCTGAGTTGGAGTGCAATGCCCAGGCACAGCCATTTTATTTTCTGATTCCCAGGATGAGGCTGCTTTGACATTTCCATAGGCTCACTCTCTTTTCTCTCTTCCTGTCTAAGTCTCAGACTGAAACTCGCCCAAAGAAACCACAAATGGAAAGGAACAGTTTGGCTTTTCCTCCATGTCTAGGAGCCAATGTGTAGGAGCATGTGTAGCTCCTACATGTGTAGGAGACAAACTACATTCAGAGTTTTAAGGCTGCCCTAAACTATTCTTGAATCCCTATCTCCATCACCCCCCAGAGAAAGTGTCTGTATTTGGTCCCCCCAGGTGCTAGAAGGCTCCTCCTTAGCATGTGGGGAGCCTTATGAGTGGGCAACAACTACAACAGTGCATTGATGGAAAAGGACACCAAAGACATCTGAGGAAAGAATAGCAGCCTGAGATGAGCTGTGAAATGTGGTATAGACAGAGGAGAAAATAGGGCTCTGTGATGGTCATGGTATCTTTGAGGATAGCACCACTGTCAGCTGGAAGATGGAAGTGAAGACTTTTCCACTGTCAGGACACAGCAAAAGAGCTCTGTGTGAGCCTTGTCTTCAGCAAGGAGTAGGATCCCAAATTAACACAGGACTGGAGCCCAAGTTGGTAATACAGGTAATTCAATGTTAAGAGTTACATGACAGCTTGAAATGCATATTCTCTATTTCCCTTCCGTAGTGTATGATCAGAAGAACCACCAAATCTTGGCAGTCAGCCTCACTTAGCCAGTAAGGGAGATCCCATAGCCTGTGGCCAGCACAAACCCACAGAAAGAAGGCAAGCAGTAACTCTGGAACGATTCATGGGTTCCCACAACAGGACAGCTCCTGACAACACAGACAGGCTGTAACTGTGGGTCTGCGGTTGCAAAGCTTATAGAACACAGCTCATAACTTCAGTCTTCAGGTGAAGGCTGGCACTGATCTAGTAGACCTACAAGTGCTTTCCTTTCTCCCTACAACTTCAGGCTACTTCTATTTGTTTCCTCCACGCAGCAGTTTGCAGCTTCCTCATGCTGACCAAAGCCAACAGCAATGCAGCATTGCATACAAATGGTTGTTTTGCTGCAGGACCAAAGCTAATGTCTCCGTACAGTGCCACAGAGGTTGCAGAAGATGTGCCTGGTGGTCTAGAGATACCTCAAAACTCTCTAGCACCAGCGGGGGTTGCGACCTCTGTGCAGACAAGCAAGCATGCATTTCCAAGACACACCTAGCAAAAACTGTTTAGTTACAAACAGAAGTGTGGCAAGACAGGGAAAATAAAGGGGATAAGTAAGAGTTTGTCTGCAAGAGTTAAAGGCAAGTGTGAACTGAAGGCAGAGCAGCTGCATTACAGCCCTACAAGCAGTTGAGCTGATTGTGAAATAGAAAGTGTCTGTGCTTACGATCAGTATGTCAGTAACAAACAGAGCTCAGTGTATAGACAAGCCCTGTGACTCATTTGCTTCCTGCTCTAGCAGAATCCTAGTAAGGATGGGGCAAAGCATTATCGTTATCAGGAAACAGGCAATTAGGCATATCTTCAAGGGCTGCATTCCAAGTCAAAACCACCAAACTTACCACCTATGTGGAAAAATGCAAAGCAGTAAGAGGAAGACCAAAATTAGAGGAAATCATAGGGGTTGGAGGGAGCATGATGACACACCCACGGACATAATACATGATAAGGAGTCTGACAAATACTACAGCTGCATACACCTAACAACACACTGTCAACTGCCAGTGGGATAAGCCTCTGAAGTTACAAACTGCAACAACCAGAGTCAGCAGCAGCAATGATGGGTCAGAGCTAGATCATCTATTCCAGTACTTACTGAAGACAGTAGGGCCCACTAAAGCATCGCAGGTTGCAATGGGAATTGCTGTCAGGCTGATGCAAAACCATTATTTGGCCTCCCTCCCTAGACTGTGAGACCAGGCATGCTGTAAAGCAGGAGTCTCAGGCTGCTCACCACTCTGGGGAGTGGGATATCTGTGCAGAAAGACTCAGGTGCCCTCACAGGAACCCATGTGTGCTAAGAGACAAGCAGGGCACATTCCTGTACCCCTCACTCAGACTCAACTGACACACCCTTCAGAGCCCTTGCAAGTGCAGCGGAGGGCCAGAGAGAAGCCCCATAGCCACCTGGCTGAAGCCACTGCTTTTGCACACTATCATGCCATGCTCCCTGTGTTTTTAAATACTCCATCCTAACTGCAGGGCAGAGCAAGCCTCCCATCAGCATGGGAATACCTTGCATAGCAGGAGTATTACACCATGGGTGCTGAAATACCCATCCTAAGGCTGCTGGTACCCTGCACCAGTGAGACCAAGAGGACTCAAACCAGAATACTATTTCACCCAGGCAGGCAGTGGGGAGAGGTGTGCAGGGCAGGAACACAGGGCTCCCACTCAGCATGCCCACATCCCCCCTCCATTCTCTTGCCTCTGAGTACACCCATCATTTGTCTGCGCAAAACTCTGCTTCCACCAGATCTGCTCCCTGCAACTGAATGCCTGCAAACACCACCTTCCTTTTGTGACCTTCCTAAAATCTCTTCACCTCCTGTCTTTATTCTGCCTTCCCAAATGTTTGTACATACTGTAAAGGGGAAGCCAATCCCAAGCAAACCTTCCCGGTCAAGGCCTGCTGCAGGAAGGAGGGTGGGCACACTAAAAAGATGGGCCTGAGGACAGGGAGTGTGCTCTGACATTATGGCAACACCAGGCACAATGCCAGCTTACACATGACTGATCAAGGCATGCTGGAAAGGCCTGCCCAAGACAACAGCCTGGGACTGCAGCCTTCTGTCTGCTGTCTGCAGAGGCTTTAGAAGAAGGCCACCAGCAGAGGGACTGCCTCAAGACCACCCCGTCCCAGCATGGTGTGGATAGGAGCAGTCTACACAAAGCTGCGCATACTCACATGGCCATGCAGGTCCGTGTTCAGCAGCATCATGGCACACGTGAGACAGTGAACTCCATCTGCAAAAAGAGAAATAACCAGAGTCACGTGCAAAACCACATCTGGACCTTTAAGAAGCTGAAACTGAAACTTGTAGACTAATTGAGTCTGTTTCCTCTATAAGTATCTGTTTTATCAAGAAATACACATAATTAAATAAATGAACAATGAGGTCATCACACAGATGCCAAACCAGAATAGTCTTTCTTTCATCTTTTCATAATTGTCAAAACTGTCTTGCAGCACCCATGGATGAGGCAAGCAAGACAGGAAATCACACTATCACTCTTAGCTTGCTAATACCAATACTATAGTCTGATTCAACACCTTCTTCATTTACTTCAGTGCAGAAAAGAAAAAGTAAAATGCATGTGTTCTTGTGTAAAGAGTAGGTACAGCAGGGTATCCTGTTTTTCTGACCCTCCAGCTCAGACATCATTCAGAGCTCAATCAGACCTAATTTTGAAGAAACACAGTCAGTTGTTTATGCTTCCTTAGCCCCATGTTGGGTAGAGAGCACTCCAGGGGTTTCTAAGCTGGTCCTGTGGCCAAGGCCCTCAGCAAAAAGCTAGATTCATAGAACCAGAGGACATAGTCAGAGGACTGAGAGGCTGAAGAAAATGATTACTGGCTTGAAACAACTGAAATGTGTGTGCAGGGGGAGCAACTCTGCAGAAAATGGGATGGGGCACTGCTCCACCTCCCCGCTCTCTGGAGCCTCTAGTTCAGAACCAACCACTGGCACACTGAAAGCAATGCTCCACATCCTGTCCTGGAGCCCCAGTCAAGCCCTGGGGTGGCCGGATGACTGGAAGCCTCCTGTGCGGTCAATTGCTACAGGAAGCCAGAGCAGACCCCAGGACCTGTGATTTTGTCCCTATTGTCTTTGGACTTGATGGAAGCTGAAACCAAACTGGGATCCAGGACAGTAGCTAAATCTTGTTTTTCACACTTTTTGTCTCTTTTTCTTCTTTTTTAATCCTAATATCCATTTTCTGAAATATGTGTAATTAAGGTTGGATGATTAAAGTTTGCTAAGTCAATGCTCTGTGAAATGCTTTATTTTGACTGAATGTTTTAAATTCTGCCAAATTCCTGAACTTCTAAGGTTTGCTAGGAAAGTCTGGTTGTGAACCTTCCACAAACTTTTGTCAAGCTCTTTGTGCCCATCTCAGTAAAAAGTAGTAGTACTTTAAGCCCTTTTTGAATAAACTTTCCAAGCAAGTTTAGAAAGCACCCTAAAAGGATCATGAAGTTCAACACCTCTCTCTGCACAGGACAGCCCTAAGAATCACACCATGCGCTTGAGAGTATTGTCCAAACACTTCTTGAGCTCTGTCAGGCTGGTGCTGTGACCATCTCCCTGGGGAACCACCTCTTCACTGGGCAACCACCCTCTGGGAGAAGAGCCTCTCTCTAATGTCCAGCATAAACCTCTGCTCACAAAACATCAGGCCATTCCCTCAGCTCCTGTCACTGGTCACCACAGAGAAGAGATCAGTGCCTGCCCCTCCTCCACCCTTCATGAGGAAGCTGTAGACTGCAATGAGGTCTCCCCTCAGCCCTCTCCAGGCTCTGCAAACTATGTGATCTCACTACTTCTCATTTGGCTTCCCCTCTGGACACTTCTCCATCTTCATATCCTTTTCCAGGATACTTTCTGATAGCTTTGTATCTTTCTTATTTTGTGGTGCCAAAACTGCACATAGTACTAAGATCCTGGGTTAAGTGGGCAAGATTTAAATGCTCACTCAGGGTCCAAAGCAGCAACTTCCTTCTTGCACCCTGGACTGGATTAAGGCACCCACATCATTAGGCAAGTCATTATTTCACTCTGGACATGACACACTCGTTCTACCTGACTGCCTACAGCATCTTGAAATAAAAGAGGCAACATGCAGAGGACAGAGACAGCACAGGAGCAGAATCCTGTTTTGCTCCCAATTGTGTCCCTCCCCTGCACAACAGCCAGTAAAGCTGAAGAGGTACAAAGTGCCCAAACACCATCTCTCTGCAACAGGGGTAGGTCACAAAGCAAGGGGTAAGGAGGCACAGTGGTACCTTGAAGTATAGCAGCTCTTTCTCACTTACACTTGAAACTAAAGGTACAGCTAAACCCATGACTGCCCACTTTTTCAACCTCCTCCTTCAGTGTGTGATCAGCGTGTGCTGCAATTACAGGGCCACAAGGCTCTGCCAGCATGTCTGGCTGAACACAGCAGTTATGCCAACAGACAGTTTGTCCTCTTCTGCAATCCCAGTTTTCTCAGGTTTGATCTATGTGCTTGTTTGTTTCCATCATCTATTTTCAAGCTGACTGAAACATTGGCAAGGAGGAGCACTCTGACTGATGTTCGCTAGTCGAGATGAAACTATGCCAGGGTCTGGATACAGCACCCAAAATTCACCCCCACAACTGGCAAGAACTGGTACGCCTGATGCCAGTGCATGCAGACAGACAAAACCGCTGAATGGAGCATGGAAAGCAAACATCCTCTCGTCCTGCTAATATGGGACCTATTCTTGTCCACATGAGTGCAGCTGGAGCACAAGTACCCACACACCAAAGCCAGCACGAACAGAAGCTACAGCTGAGGACAAATCTGGAGGTGCCACAGCTGAGGATTTATACTGAGGAGGTCTAAACACCTTTCTTGCTGAGTGTTTCAGTGCTTACCAGAGACAGTCTCTAAAGTGTGGCAGTGACTACATAGCTTCGTTTTACAGGGATACACTGTATGTGCCACTGAAGGCCAGAATGAAGGAAGACAGCAACAAGCAAAGGCTTCAGTATCAGAAACAAAGTTACCTTGAGAAGAAATGGAATTTGGGTTGCACTGGTAGTATCTGTTGGAGAAGTGGATTAAAACTCTCTCTCGTTCCTGAGTTTCTCCAATAAGTGAAAAGGCTTTAAAGAAACTCCTAAAAGAAGAGTGGAAAAAAAAGTGAAATTAAGGTCATAAATCTCTTTTTGCTTCACACAGTGCACAGAGCAAAGCACACATCACACACAGCAAGAAGTACGTAAGCACGCATTCAATTCCAAGGAGCCTTTCTAGGAAATTGGACTCATTCTGCGTGCAGTTAACTCCAGCATTATAGCAAATGAAGGAAGATTTAAATTACCACCAGTCTCAGCCACAGAATATACAAAATAGTAAGTAATTCCACCATTTAAAAGAGCTGTTCTTACTTTTAATTTTTTTTTTCTTTGGGCAAGGAAGTGGAACATGTGTTTTTTATGCACGATAAGATATCCAAGATGTTCCCTATTCTATTCTAATTGTTCACCACTCCTCCACCTTCATTAGTACTGCTCTCCAAATCAAAAAAGCTAGTTCAGGTGGTGAAGTCAAGCAAGAGCACAGCACTCACAGCTAACACCAAATGTGTGGTCACTTATCAGAGTGGCCAGGACCACAGTCAGGGAGCAGTGTGACTAGCTGACCTGCAGAAAATATCCGAGCAAAAGGGCAGAAGAGCAGCAACATCTCCCACTGTGCTTCAACAGCAGGAGGAGTAATTTGGTCCTCCTGAGGTTCTTGCTTATAAGACCCCAAGGTGCAGGGCTGGTGCACATCTGGACACACTCACTGGATATAGCCAGCAACCCTGTGCAGAGAGGTGGGGAGGACACACATCTTTCACTTCTATTCTCCTACTTGACCACCCCTCCTCTTAACCACACTGCTGTTCTTCCTGCTAGAAAAATGAATCTCACAGCCAGAGATACATTCATTTATCAGGATGCTTCTAAGAAAATACTGAAAATACAAAATTTCTGGATTTAAAGTAAGAAGACATACAGAATGATTGTCTAATAGACAATTTTTAAACATCCCATGAGACCGAAACTAACACCAGATCTGAGAGGAACAGAATATATTGCTGGAACATTCACATCTATCTAGTCTCAATGCACAAACTTTAATTTTTTTCTCTCTGATGTAAGGTCAGAGACAGGCTGTACTTGCAACAATCTCACACCCACACAGAGTGTGATCTGCCTGGTAATAACTTAATTTCACATGTAATGTATTGCAAATAATCCAATTCACAAGTAGATACAAGTGAATCTTCACAGGGTTTCTCTGTCCTTCCTACTTTGTGCTCCTGTCCTGGTTCTGGTCAGAAGAGATTTAACTTTTAATATAAGGGCTGATGTT
>VZUA01060856.1:0-31470 GCA_013401035.1 Horornis vulcanius | reverse complement strand
GACAATCAGATCTATTGGACTGTGTGGATCCAGAGCCCTGGCACATCAGACACACAGGAGTGTGTTAATGCTGGCACATGATGTACCCTGATGCCATCAGGATATGTGGGGACAGAGTCCATCTCTTTCTGGGGTTCCAAGGGGATCCCAACAGCTGACTGCATTGCAAGGTGGAGAAAACATGCCTGGAAATGCAAAACACCCCATTGTGACTGGCCCAGAGGCCCCGTGCATCCTGAGCTTAGATTGCCACAAAAGAGGGTATTTCAAGGACCCAAAAAGGTGTTGTTAGGATTTTTGGGACAGCTGCTGTGGAGATAAGAGGAAATGAGACAGCTGAATACCTTGCCTGGTCTCTCAGAGGACCCCTCTGTTTTGGGACTTCTGAGTATCAAAGCACAGGTACCAACTGCTACCACATCACTGCAGCATCGACAATACTGCACCATCTGGGACTCTGTGACCCCCACCATGAGATGGTCCGTGGCTCTCCAGGGGCTCCCTCCACCCTTTAACAGTCCTATATGGTCAGTGAGTAAGCCCAGGGACCAACAGACTATCATGGCCTGAATGAAATCACACTGCCACTGAGCACCACTCTGCCCAACATGCTGGGACTTCAGTACGAGCTGGAGTCCAAAGCAGCAAAGTGGTGTCACCATCAACATTGCTAACATGTTTTTCTCCATTCCTTTAGCAGTAGTTTTTTACCTGGAGGGGTGTGGCATACACCTGGAAACAACCCCCCTCGGGGTGGAAACAGAACCCCATTATTTATCCTAGGTTAATCCAGACTAAACTGGAAAAGGAGGTGAGGAAAAGGGTGAGGTATTGCAAGAATACCTGCAATATACTGACAACATGATCATGCAGGGCAACACAGCAGGAGTTTTTGAGAAAGGGGAGAAGACAATCCAAATCCTCCTGAAGGCTGGTTTTGCCACACAGCAAAGTACAGTCCAGAGACCTGCCCAGAAATCTCAGATTTTAGAAGTAAATGGCAAGACAGATGTCATCAGTCCTACATGAGCCTGGGTACATTTTAGAGAAGGTCATAATTATTAATATTAACAGGATATCTACAGGGAGCAGAGACCACCTAAATATGTGCCACAAAGCAATTATGCGTTGGATTTCACAATTTAAAAGAAGGGTATATTTAGCATCATGCTTCAGGGGTGCTAAAACCTGGAAGGAGCAGCAGACCTCCCACTGCCCAGCAGCTCCCACCCCAGGCTGAGCAGGTGCTCCAGCCTGGCTCCACTTTTTCCGCCTCAGGACCAGATGGTTCATGCTTGTGTGTTCATGTTCCATTTCCACTGCCTTCAGCAGGCAGGACTTTGTGCGTACCTTGGATCTGCTACGGTCTCATGGCATCACACCCCTAGAAATGCATTTGCAAAAGGGCTAAGGAGTACATGCACATCTCCTAGATTTCCATTAGGAAAAGAATTCCCATTTAAGAAACCTCTGTCAAATGAGTTAAACTCATTTAGATCCCCTTAAACATTAGAATACCAGCAATTGTGCTAACAGGCCACTGCCACACAAACTTGGTGTTTTGACTTCTGAGAAAAAAAGCACTGAAAATAAACACGGTTGAGGTCTAATTCCAGTGTAAAAAGGAAAGAAAATGGAAAGGCTGGGTCTTCAAACACTCATGCTGTCAGATACCAAATTCACCAAAGCTTTTTCCACTTTCCACTTCTTCCATAAGTTTTTGCTGTTTTGCACATTTCTGGATTCCTCAGGGCGACACAGAGAGGGGAGCTGCTGAGTCACACAAAACCCTGGTCTTAGTGCACTGCAGCAAAGCTCCAAAAGGCATCAGCCAGAAAGTTCGTGCAGACTGGCTGTGGGAAACACTGCAATTCCTCACTGGCACCTGGCAGGCTGCAAGTCCCCTGTTTTGCAATTGACTGGACACTGTTCTCCAACTTCTCTGTATCAAGGACCATTCCTAAGCAAGTCCATCCAAATATTTCCTTCTCCACGTGGACACAACTCCAGTAGCATTAGAGTACAGCAGCACATGAAGCCTAACAGAAGAGGAAAGCTCTGTTCCCAAAACACATCACAGTCCTCTCTTCATCTTCTTACATCCAAAAAGGATAACCATGCAAACAATACTGTTATTATAATTATAAGCTAAAGTACACAAATGGAACTGTACCTGAGCGAACAGTCCAGCGTCATGCCTGTGAAGTCAAAAAATTTAAGATATTCTTCGGCCACAAGCTTGCTGAATTCATTGCTGAAGAAAAGCAAAGAAATAAGTAAAGGTTATCATCCAAAAGTGAACCCCTCCAGAACCATCAATAAGAATGTGGCCAGAGGCCTCAGATCAGCACATACTTTTTACCCAAATGTTTTGCCACATCAGAGCGCTTGAATCTGTCCAGATGGTAGAGGCGCTTAGCCAGGCGCCTGGCTGCTTCCAAATTGCTGCTGCTGCCATTGCTGAGATCATGGCCAGGGGCTCCAGTGGCATCTTTCTCCTGAAGTTCATTGCTCCCCATGGCTGCACTGGAGTCTAACACCACATTCTGTAGTTCAACATTGCTGTGAGATGAGAAGAACACAGAAAGAAGAAAAATAAGATAACATTAGAATTTCCTCTTAGGATAGAAGGCAATTAACTGTACAGAGGCAAGATGACACAAAGTAACAAAATCCACTTAATTGAAGGAGTCGTGTAGAACAGGGACATTCACTTAGTCAGCAGAAGTTAAGGGTGTTTAAAAGATACCCAAATATGGACTTTCCTTCTGACTGTGCTAAGTATCCTCAGCTTGGGCTCACTTCAGAGAGCTCTTTGCTATTATCAGCCTACAACGGCACCTGAGTGCTTTTTGCATTAATATTTTTTAACCCAATTGCTTACTTGGCTTGAAGAGGCCTCTTTCAAAGTGGGAAATTAACCATATTTCAGGAGAAATGCAGCGATTAAGCGAGGGTCCTAGGTTCTGACTCAGCTACTCCAAGCTAAGTCAGAACAAGTCCCTTCCTCATTCTCCCCCAGTTGTCCTGGAAACAATACAATTCCTTAAATCTAAAATAATATCACCAGAAAACTCAGTGGCTTCTGTGTTGCCCAAGAGCAGCAGACATCCCAGTGCCTGGGAAGGCACTGCCAGAAAAAGCAGGACTCAGAGCAAGGAATCCAGTTTGGATTATGAGAGACACAAACAACCCATGCCAGCCTGGAGAACTCCTTGCTTCCCTCCTGCTCTCTCATGGCAGCAATTACTTGCCTCACCAGCTGCTCAAAGTCAGGATGTTCAGCATGGCAATCCCAGGCCAAATCATGCACGTATAGATTCCTCCCACCTCTAGTACAATAGGAAAGCTCTGGCTGAGCTGTGTGCCTGCTCTGCTTATCCCATGAAAGAGGTAAGAGCCCGCCACACCAAAAAGTGCACCCCCACATATACACCCCTGCACAAAGGCAGGCTTTAGACTTTAGAAGAGCTTTTCTCTGACACCGGCATGAAAATGTTTGTAAAATCTCAGCTCTGCATGTGTGTGTGTGTACACTTGACAGCATTTCTATTTTTGTTTCTGTACTTTTATACTACATAGGAATTCTTTCTACTAAGAAAGTAAGCCCATTTACACAGGGCCAAGGAATGATCAGCAAGGGTCATGCACAGGGCAGATATAAGTGGAATGAGTTAAAGATGACTTTGAACGCACAGCACTTTAAACAACATACCACAGCTTCACACACCACTGTAATTTTCAGACTGGATAAGCCATAGTTAAAACAACTGATTGCTGTGCTCTAGTAACAATTGTCTAGCCATTTACTCCAATGTCTGCCAGCCACTTATTGACTCCTCAAAGATGAGATTTTCATATAAGGTGAGCTTAAAATAAAAATATTTGGTGTTCAGCATGCCACAAATCATCACCTGCTGCCTACCTCTCTTCTCATCCATGGTTTAAGAGGACATGTACAGAACAGAGATTCGCCCATTCTACCTCTGTTTCCATCCATTCAGTGCTGCTACAGCATCAGAAATATCACACATCCACCCCATAGGTACAACTTCTCTATCAAGTACTTGGGGAAAACAGAAATCTAGCCTGTTACTGCAAGAACCGGGGATTTGCATTAGTTTGCATTTATTTCAGTGTAAATAAAATGGTGCTACAACAAAAGGAAGTGAATCTCAATGCCTAGTAGGAAATTAATACTGTAAATACAATTCCAACAACACTAATATTACCAGACATCAGTTATCCTAGAAAAGAAAAAGAAAACCCTCCTCATTGTTGTGGAAAATGCCGCCTCAGCCCTAACCAAAACCACTGGCCAATGTCTGAAATTCTCTAAATTTGGCCTATATCAAACTTGTGAAGAAAGCAAATGACAAGAGTATCCTGACACAAGCCTTGAGCAACACCTTGTCCATTCAAATCCAGCACGACTCATTCCAAATCCCCATCTCTAACAATTGACAAGAACAAGGCATACCCAGGTGAGCTAACACGATCTACAGAGTCTTTCATGTACAAATGCCACTTCAAAAGCCATGCCAACTCACAGAGCCTCACCTCACTATAAATCACAGTCCTCTTTCACCACTGCTCTTTTTTAAAGATAGTATTTATAGCCCTGAAAGATGGCCAAAGCTGACAAGAAACATCTGTACCCTTGACGAAAGTCAACATTACCACAAACCACCACAAGTTCAGAAAGGAAGCGCCAGCATCTGCCGCTTAGTGAAATTAACAGTACAGCAGCTCCCAGCTTCTGCTTTGCCTCTCAGAGCCATGGCTGGGATGTGAAGGAGGAACACCCAGCAAGAGGGAGGATGTGCTCTTTCCCCTGCTTGCCAAAACTAGTCAACAGGGCTGCATAAGAAACCCTATGTACCAAGTTCTCCAACTTAAAGCTTCATTGTGACTGAGGGTGCCCACACATGCGTTGAAGAATAAGGGATGCTTCCTTCTGCTCTTCCAGTAGTTAATTCTGACAGTTGATTAGCTTATTACTTAGTATAAAGGGGGGCTAAGTAAGAACTTTTGGTACCTAGTGCAAAAACTAAGTGAGTACTTTTTGTACTTCATACAAAAGTACGAAGTACAAAAAGGCTGTCAAATCAGTACAGGTTGTCTGTAACATAAGCCTCTTGTTCAGGGGAAATAGCAGATTCTCAGCAGTAAAGTGAGACTTCAGTTCTCAAGTGGCTTTAGGTGCTTAGGAAATGCAGATGCCCTGCGCATAGCTACTGTGCAAGCTGCCTTCAGGGAAGGATACTTTAGCAGGCTCCAAGTGTAACGTGTTACTCAGGGAAAGGGCTGACATGTCTTCTTACTTTCAACACTTTCCAGGTGCATCATTTTCCCTCCACGCCTCAGTTTACTAATCTCCTGAACTCAGTAATACTTGCCTCCCGTTGTAAACTGCTTATAATGAATTCTAATCAAGAGCTAAGAGCTACCAAGGATGAAAATAGGTCTCTCTTCTGCAGTCTATACAGTTTCTACACATAAAGAATCCACAGCAGCATTACCATCAAAACAGTGCCAAGAAAGAGCTTTGTAATACAGAAGAAGGCTGGACATGGATTTCTTATGCAGCTTTACTCTTTATCACATAAAAATGAGAAACCTCCACTGAAAAACGGAGGCTGAAAAATGTAATAGATTATATTCCCCCTAATCCTAGATTCAAGGCCAAAAGGGATTGTAATGATATTACTAGTCATTGCCTGTCCAGCAATGGCTGCGGATTTTTATCCAGAGACACTTAGGTTAATCTGCTATCAGAAAACACAGACAACAGAAGCTACAAAAAAATTCCAGACCTCTCTAGTCTCACAGCACATGCGCTGTGGCCAGAAACCAGGTCCACAGACCTCGTTATTTCTGTCCCCAGAAATGCACTCCTGATGCATCCTTTTTCCCACCAAAGCATCCCCAGACCCACATGGAATACAGAGAGGCTGTGACTACCATATCCAGCAGAAAGTACAGGAATTCTATAAGCAGCCGCTGTGGTAAATGTAATACTTACTAACAGCAGCAGACACCTCTCCAAGCTCACAGATAAAACATGTAAGCTGTAGACAGTAAGCTCCTCCAGGCTTTCCAGCTTTCCTGTATTACACCATAACTGCTAGGGATTTTATACTGTTTTCTTCACTTATTCCATTATAAACCAGTTCTACAGCAATTTAGCTCCCAATGCCACACTATCTCAATCTTGCCATTCTCAGCACTTAGTACACTTGATCTGCTTGAGAATATTCTCGATTCACTTACTGCCTCCATCTCCCATTCCAGGTACCACCAAAGCTGAAACTGTACACAGCAATGTTTTACTGAAGAATGGCTGCAATTTCTAGAAAAAACACAGCAAGGCCAGTAACATATGTAACAATGAGGTGCTTGTAACAATACAGGCACCTCATATCTCAGGGGTCCAACTTCCCAGCCAACTAGACTGCAAGAAATGTCAGCCTGAATGTGAGTTTATGATGCCTTAAAGCTTGGTATGCTCTTCATTTTGTAGCAAATCCATGGAGATAAAACCTTCTGATTAGTTCCAAGGAAGAAATGCATATTAGCCTCTTCCTTTGTGGAGTAAAAGCATGGAGCAATTGGCCCAGCTGCTAACAAACAACTGATGTTCAGAGTTGACACTGAGTGACAGGGTGTGACAACTCAGCCTAAGTGCTGTCCTCATTGAAGCCACTCCAGTGATCCCAGCTTGTCACTGCCTTTCACTTTTACCAGACTGATTCACAGCATACGCTCTGTGGCACATGGACTCCCCTGGATGCATATGTTCCTTCCCCAAGGAGCATTAATTCACATGGCATACGTGTCTGAAGGGAGTGCATTGGTTGCACCAATTGCAGGGGAGTTTGGATTAAGACAGGGCTGGAACCTTCACAGACTTTTTGGAATGAGAGGAGGGAACAGCAGGAAAACCAACTTTTTCTCTCAAATAAATGTGCATGCCTTTAATATCAGCTTTACTCACAGGCAGGTTGTGTCAGGCATTTGCCAGCAAAATCCACCAGAGCAAAACGCATCAATGATTAAAAGTAAGGAAGGGTGGGGAAACATTCTGGCATGCTGAAGCTAGGGCCAAAACTAATGCAGTTTTCAGCAGAGGTAAGACATCCACTGGGGAGCAACACTGAAGCTGAAAATCACCCACTGCAGGACAGTGCTGGCCTTGTTGTCTTAAACGCTTTCACTTAAGTTTTCTCCTCCCGGCTCTGGAACAGGACAGCATTCCTTCCATAACCATCAACTCTGTCCATGAAAAGTGAGCTCTAATACTAGTTCAACAGACCCTCAGAAGCATGGCAGGGACAAAGCAGAAACCGTCAGGTGCCTGCTCCCACTCCTCCACTCCACCCACTGTGTCCTGCCCTGCGGAAACAAATCCCTGTTCTGCAAGCCTTCAGAGAAATGTGGCTGATCAGTAAATTATATCCTTTCACATTTCAGAGCAGACCAGATATAAGCAGTGGCAGTCTGAATTTTGTTTAAAAGGACCTGCAAAGTTGTGCTTGAACAGCCCAGCTCTGAAAGGAGCAGCCCCACTGAAGAAAGTGAAGAAATCCCAGCAGCAGTGGGATGTGATGACTCAGTTCCTGCTACAAATGACCCGACCGCACAAACGGGCTGGGAACAGGAACGGCGGTGCTACAGCTTTGCTGCAGCTTCAAACCAACTTCTTCAGGGCCAAGAGACAGTGAGCACAAAAGCACTTCAAGCAATGATTTACCTTGCCAGTTACCTTCAGCTCCAGGGCTCTTCCAAGATACAACTGTAGGAAGGGGAGAAAACTAAGAAAAAAATAAGAAAAAAAAATAATGCCCCTTCCCAGCAGATGACTCAGTATGCTATTTTACTCCAAATGGTTTAATCAGCTTTGAAGTCCTACGTATGGATTCTCTTCAAAGACATGCTTTGAAGTAGATCCCTCTTTGAGGACTGACACAGCTGCACTTTGCTGCTACTCAATTCAGTGGGTGTCTCACAAGCACAGCATCAGCCAGGACATACAAAGAAATGTACAAGCCAGAGTAACCATCAAGCATCTATTAAAAAGTACCTCAACCTTGTCACATCACATGGAAAGGAGCAAAGATAAAAGAAACAATCCATGTAATCCCCTATCGGTTATCAATAAAATACATATGCAAAGTCAATTTCACATCAAAAAATATGAAATGCATACTGCTGTTCAAAAATAACCTCTTCTTTCCTGTAATTACTTGTCTTTTCCTTTCATTAAAATAATTCCTACTGTTTGCTAAAAAGGGAGCTAGCAGCTAAGGTATTCAGAAAACACCATTTCTGTAGGCTTGTATGCAGCAAATGCAACTGTCATTACAGAATCACAGTATTAGAACAAGAAGTCCCACCACATGCAGGGACAGGATTGCAGCCCTTCCGAGAGACAGGGTGTACTTTATTACACAGACATGCTGGCCCGCTGCCATCTGAAGTACAAATGTCTTGCTAAAAATACTTCAGGTTTGATTCCATTTTGACCTCAGGCTTCATACATCGCTATGGCAAGGGTCAGTGCTTCCAAAGAAACACTAATCACATTAATGTTACCATGCCTAGAAAGTGAAAACGTGGTTCTCACCACAGGGCATATCCAAAGGATCCTCCCCGCAATGGATACTTCAGACATAGTTCAGACACAAACTGGTTTCTTGAAAGCATTAGGATTGTCCCATACTCAGGATCTGATCCACCTGCCCCAATAAAAATAAAAAACAGACCCAACAAATGCACTGTACACCTATAACCTTGCTCAGAGAACATTCAACCCCTACATGTTTCAGGAATCATCAGGCTCTCCCCTCAGTGCCCACCTGCTCCAAGTGTCAGGAGCCCCCATCCCTGTGTTCAGCACCCACAGGACCCTCCTTCCCGACAAGGCTCCTGCAGGGCCCTCCGCAATAGGACCAAAACTGGGAAGACAGCAGAGTACTTGCCCCCCGTGCTTGGGCTTGGTGTAACTGCTGGGAGATTGGCTCAGGAAGAGCATATTAACCAGGTAGCTGGTCCAGCTGGTCCTTCCTGTCAGGGAGCAAAACAGATGCATAAAAATACATTTGTTTATACTTTCAGTTCAGGTTTCCCTGCAAATGTGCAGACGAAGCACTTGAGCACTGGCACTAGTATCACACAGGGGCTTTACACTGAAACCATGCAGCAAAATGAACCACCTGTCTTCAAAAAGACTAGTGAATACAGAAAAAAACAACAGAGAAAAAACAACTACTAACCAACCCACAGCTTACCCAGCTGTGCTAGCAAGGAGTCTGTGTGCTCTGTGCCCTGTTCTTCTCCACCGCTGCTCCAGCATCACATCCAAAGACATGCATGCCTCTCTATGCCATCCTGCCAGCTGCAAGCTCTGTCTCTCTCTATCCCAGCACACACAGAAAAAGAAGAGACTTAACCAGCAATAACATGGAGAGGGGCTCGACTAGCAGCCAGTCGTGGCTAATGGATGAGATGGCAGGCTGCACTTCGGGACCAGCTCAGAGCTGGAAGAGACGCCTCGGTTTTGGTGAATCAAGCCTTCCTGACCTAAATGGCTTTGACTTTAATGGAGATGTGCCAACAGATGCCAGCTTAAAAGCTGAGCTGCTGACAGCTCTATACTGAGGCACTTTGTGTAGCAAACTGATCAGCTGCTCCATTCTTTATTTTTCTTTTCTGTCTTTGTGAGCTCCTGGATTTTTGTTTTGTTTGTTTTATTTTCAGAGGAGGCTGGGAACTGAAGAGGCGAAAAGTCAGCAGCCCTTTTTTCCCCTAAAACAACAGTTTATTTAGGAACTAGAAGCAGCTTTACAAACTCTCACTAAACTGGCGTTCCAAGCACCTCATTAGCCAGAGCAAAGGCAAACTCCGTACAGCATATCTCCAGAGCCTTGATAAAGTGATGACACCTTCCTGGAGGGAATACCAAGGTGAACAGTGTAACATAACATTTTAGAAGTTGTGTAATAACTAGGCAAATCCTCAGCTGCCAAAATGCCAGTGGTGTCAGAAATTTACCCCTGTGAATTCTGCCACTTCCTTTTCACCTGGATTCAACATACACCCATGCCAGCATATTGTGGTTAGCAGCGGCTCAACAATTGACAGGTGCATTAGACAGCATGTGGGCTCCAGTGCTTGTTTGCTTGCTCACCAGCTGCAGATGCATTTAATGCATTTGCTTTTCTAGGACAATAACCAATGCCATCCCTCTGAACAACCTTCCTTATCCTGAGCATATAGTTGACAGCAAATATGAAGTACCATGCTGTGGTACCCAGGTCCTAGTTAGCCATGAGCTAAGGCATGTCTGAAGGTGAAAAAACACCCACTCAGAAAAAAACAGGGATCTCAGCAGACTTGACACTAAATGAAAAAATTCAATTGGGTGTCTAAGCGAATCCTCAAAGTGACCTCTGTCAGACAGACTAATAAAATGAATGTATAAAAGTTACAGGTCAGATTCCTAAGTGTTGAGTCTTGTAACTACATTGAAAAATCAAATACAAACTTCTTTGGATAAAAATACCAGTGTGCAAACTGAAAACCAGAATTATAACTGGCAGGTACTCATAAACAGGGAAGAGACTTATAGAATCAGCCTGGAGAGAGGAATCAAACCTGGATTTATTTGTCAACAAAGTTTATTGTCTTAAAGAAGGAATAAGCAGAATGCCAAGTAAAAAACTGCTGGAAATGACCTGTACACAGAAGAAAAATATCCACCATGGGAACTACTATAAGAGGCCTCAACAATTAAAAGTAACCTGGTACCCATGGGAATTTCAGGCTATGTTCTTGTGAATTTATTCTGAGAATCACCAGATTGCTTTAGGGAGTTTGTTTTCTTCCCCTCTTGAATACATATGCAACTAAATTTGTGCTTGCATCCCTAGGACAAAAAAAAATAACAGGACTTGCAGAATTTGCTGAGCACCATCAGTTCTTTGAAGATGATGGCAGGTGGCAAATATTTAGCATTTTTGAGGATTAGGAGTTGCAATACAGATTTTTTTATTTTCTCTCTGGATTTACAAAAATCTTGGGCAACGTCCTGCCAATGGAGACTTCCCAAGACAACAGGAAAAGGCTCTTATGGCAGGAAAAGAAATGCTTAAATTTTTTGTTGTTGTTTTGTGGGTTTTAAAAAATTTCTTATTCTGACTCTTGCCTACAAGGGTAGAGGGACTGGAAAGCCTGCTGTAAAGTATGCAGTAAAAGAAAAGACTAAAAGAAGTCCAGTCTTTAAAGTCTGGAAGTACAGAGATTGTCGCAGAGATAATTTCACACTTCACATTTAGTCACGCAGATGATTTTTCTGTGGTATACATAGAAAAGATAACTCCTTTTCCCCTCAAGTATATCTTACTGCTTTGGAAACACATCCCCTTCACCCCACTGACTTGGATCACCAATTTGAGTCAATTTGCAAATGATTACACCTAGTCCACAAAACGCAAACTCAAGTTCAGTGTCTTGGTAGCAGCTTGCAAACAGTTTTCCTTACTGCCTCTGAAAGTAAGACTAAACTCCCAGATAGGAAGGCTGAGCCTTGCTCGCCTTAACACAACCCACTGCCACGGGAAGGGAGGAGTACAGCACCTGGGGCATGGGTGTGACAGTGGGGACTGCAGGCCTCTGCAAGGATAAAAAAGAGACAAGGTAACCGAACACGTCTCAAATGCAACGTTCTTATTGTCATTACAAAGCTTCATAACACTGGCAACCTGCGGCTCAGCCTGTTCATGAGGATCCTACGGTGCCCTGACACACAGCAAGGCTGTCGCTCAGCTCTGAAACCTCACACACTACCCCTCCTCCCCCTGTTCTCTCACCCCCTCCTGTGGAAATTTAAGGCTACTTCAGCCGCAGAAGGGAATTATTCACTTCAGAGGGATAACCACTACAGAATGACAGAATATTCTGAGCTGGAAGGGATACAAAAGGCTCATCGACTCCAACTGTTAAGTGAACGGCCCACACAGGGATCAAACCCGCAACTTTGGCATTATTAACACCATGCTCTAATCAACTGAGCTTATTTCAGAGAACTGAAAGAGAATGAACTCCACCCCAAAGACAAGAAGAGTCCCAAAGGAAGGCAAGCTGCATGCCCCTGTCCCCCAGCCATCCCTCCTCCACTGGCCAGACACAATAGGGCACCTAAGCTATACCAAGAAAGGACTACATGTAAAAGTAAGCCTGCCTGCTCTGCAGGAAGACCCAGGGGCAGCTGACATCCCCCTACCCTAAGGAAGCACAGCAGGTGACTGTCAAAGCAAGCAGGTCCATCATACAGCTCTCGCCAGGACTTACTGCGTTTAACCATGGCCAACAGCCGACAGGGAGGACAGCAGGGATGAAATCTTCAGACACCCAGGAGCTCATAAGAACTTGCAGCCTGCAAGCCTCTAATAGTTTTTTTCCTCTTTTTTTTCAGTTCTGAAGGCATGTGACCAGCCCTCACATACCAGAGCTGACCCCTCCCAAAGCCAGCAATTTCCTAAGAGCAGAGAAGGATGTTACCCTCCCGCTTATTCATTACGAGGCCAGGTTTCCTTGCCCTTATGCATCAGAACCTCACCCTCTGTGTGAGATACGTTCTGGATCCGAACGGACAGGTGCAGATAGGGGCTGTGGTGCTCAGCTCTACCTGATACCAGGAGGGCATAGTCACGGGGAGCCCCGGCTCCTCCGTTCCCAATTGGCACACGGCTTTCAATTTCCAGGTGTAAAACCACCAGCTCTTTGCCTTCAAGTGAGCCGTCCCCTTCGGTTCTGGGCCAGAAAGAACTGCTTATGTTTCACACTGCTCCCCCATTAACTAGTGCTGATACTTGGAAGCATGGTCCCTCCCCAATCACTTTTTTATATCACCAAAATACCACGGCACAAGGCACTGCTGAGATTCTGGTTTCGGTTTTTGCTCCCTCGGGTTGGCAGTACAGTTTCCGGAAAAGGAGGAGGGGAGGGCGGGGGGTGTCTCATGCTCCTTTGCAGTCCCGCATTGCCACACTGCCCTGCTCTGCTTCCATATCCCCCCGCACCCGAAATCCCCCCGCTTCCCTTTGCACTTGCCAGTATCCACATGCTGAGCCCCCAAAGCAACCCCCACCCCCCTGGGAGGGGCTTCTCCCGCCGCTCTCCTCCAGGCGGGGGCGGCGGGAGCGGGGAGCCGCGGCCGGGCAAGGCGCACGGAGCGGGGCCGGACACGGCAGGGCGGAGGGCCTGTCTCCCCCCAGCCTCCTCCTCCTCCTCCTCCGGGAGGGCTGGACCACTGCGGAGGGTGCCCCCGCTGCTCTGCAGCGCCAGGCAGGCACTACGCGTGCGGAATTGCAACCCCAAGCACAACCGCAGGCTCACGGCACCGTAGAAAACGAGAGCCTCAGCAGAAGGCACAGAGGTGCTACACACGCATCGCACAGGCAGACTTAGGTAAACGTAAATCTCGGAATGCTTCAGACAACACAACCGCGCGTTTAAACTCCCTGAGCCGCCAGGGCTCAGCAGTCTACTTCTGCTTCACCTGAGCATCACCACCACCGCCTTGAACCCTCTACGATAAACCTCCCGCCGCCCCCACGCACACACTGCTTCTCACCCACGCGCTCTTCAACCCGTGATTCCCCACTGGCTCCAACAAAGTAGTACTCACGACCTGTCTGTCGCCTGCCAGTCACCACACAACATACACGCCTGGTGCAATACAATATGATACTGGAATACTGGAGGAAGAAGGGTGGTGTTGGCTATTAGATTATCGCTGGGAGGATTACTCTGTTGGGCATACTTGTGGCTAGTCATCCTGCTGTGGTGATGTTCTCTACTGGCACCTACCTTAGGTGAGCCCTTGAGGCTTGTCCCTAACAAAGCAGGAATTCTCTTTATTTTTTTTAATTAAGTGAGAAAAAAAGCACTTAAAACATTTACTGCTGGTTTATCAGTATGGCTGCAAATGTAAACTAAAATTAATTCCAAGTGAAATCCACATTAGGCAGGCACCTGATGTGACTCATCTAAGCACACCTTGTCTTTGTGATAATTTTTGTCTTGATGAGCCAGTGTGGGCCTTACTTGATAGTATCTTTTAGATACTAGATGATGCAACTAGAGGATAACAGAATCAGGATCTGAACGCGCCGCTTGTTCTCCCCTGTCCAATTTTATGTCAGCCTTTGGTTTTGCTGTAAGTAAGGAGCTGCAGGTCTCAGGACTGACCTCAGTTTCTGGTTCCATACAAGTTACTGCAGATTAGCAGTCACTTACTGCCTATTAGCAGGCACCAGATTTAAACACCTTTTTACTGTATGATTGAGGGAAAAATATTTTAAACTCGAAGGTCCTCCTGCCTGTTGTTTTATGAGCAAACTGTACCTTAATCCATAAAGTTAGCAAAACTACTTCTGCTCAAAGGTCTTCTTTCATTTTAGCACAAAAGAAATAAAACATAAAAGATCTCCCACCCTTACTTCCAGGAAAGCTCAAACTAGACTAGTCCCATCTAAGGAAATAGTCCTAGAACTCTTATTTAACATCCTGTCCCTGGAGGATGAACACCAGAGGCATCTTTGTCACTCACAATGTCCTTCATCACTTTTCAGGTGAGCTGCACCCTTACCACACTGCTCTGAACTCAACCTCCCACGTTGTCTGTGGCTGCCTTTCACTGCCCCCACTGTCTTTGACAGCACACTATTAGAAAAGTTTGCACATAGAGTGATTTTGTACAATTGTACATATTTTCCGACCACTCAGCCTAGTTTTTGCTTCTCACATCACTATTCTTTTTAATAAGTTTTCTCACCTCCCCTTTTACCTAAACAGAAATTAGGAACATTTTTGCAATGCTTGCACCTATTTCAGTAAGTTAAGTGCACAAACGAAAGAAGCAGCTAACCTGTGAATGTGATGGGAGCAAAATCTCATCCCAGCAGAAGTAACATTCTAAACCCCCGCTGGCCTCAGGAGAGAAAACACTGTGCCCAGAGACACATCTTTAACATTCAGATCACAAACTGCATTTGGACAACTCATTTGTGTACACAAAATGTTACCGCTCCTGAAGTTGTTGCCAACAAATTCAGGTAGGAACTGGAGCTGAACAAGGTTCATTTGTAACCAATAACTAACTCCTCCAGAGACAGGTCCCAGAGATGTGATAATACCAGACAGACTTTTATCAATACATCACCATTTCCTAATAAACCTTCATAATGTAAATTTGTACTCTTCTTATGAATGGCATGTTTGGATGGCTCATTCCTCTCCTGCAGTCACCCTGGGAATTAGTCTCTGTAGAAAATTTGAAGCATTAAAGGAGGCAAAACTACATCCTGTGACAGTACACTGAAGTAAACAGAGATTGGAGAAAATCAGCAGGCACACAGAAAGCTCATCCACTACTTTTACCTTTCCAGACGAGGGACTTCTGTGACATCTCCTCTGAAGAGTGTTTCGCTTGCATCCCTTAAGCCATTGGTGATGCCTTCACCATATCCCTTCACCTCCCTGTCAGGGACATCTGTCTGCCCCAAGGCTGATGTCCTATCTAAAAACTGTCCACCCTCCTTCATGCGCTGCTGGATCATGGGAGTGAGTGGCATCTCAAAGCTGAAGTAGCTATCGGGCTCCGAGTACAATGTCTCCAGCGACTCCGCACTGTAGTACAAAGATGCATTGTCTAGGATGTTTTCAAACTGTGAGCTGTACAGATCGGTGGAGATGTCAGAGTGCCTCTGCCCAAGGAAATCTTCGTATCCTCCTGTGGCTGCTTCCCCCTCCTCCACCATCCTGAAAATTAACCAGAAACAGCTCATTTCAGCTTGGGGGAAAGGTTTAGACTTTGGGCAACCCTTCTCACCTTCCACCTTTCTGAGCAGAAAGGTCAACACAGCTTTATGCACTGGTCAACGCAGCTTTATGCACTGCAGGTAAAATGCTGGTATCTGCTTGCATTACTTCTCTTTATGACTGGCATCATCTCCCTCTCCACAGACATAGAAAAAACATTTTTCTGGGTAAAAGAAGAGGGCTGGGAGACAGCCTAATATTGCCTAACAGATAACATCATCTGCTGACATGCGAAGGAGAAAAGCACAATGTGTAAGATCCATCCAAGCACCAGTGCCATGCCAGAGGCTGCACATGTTGGAGATGTGTATCCAGATGGAGCCTCTTCCACTGAAGGATAATTTGTTATCTCTGCAGTCCTAGGACTGGGGTCTTCAGCAAAAAGCTGAAGAAAATCACTCCAAAATACAAAGGGAAGCATGCACAATTAAGAATATGGAGCCTGGGGAGATCTGAAGGGAGAAGATTCAGCCTGGTTGCTGATGCAAGGAAAGCTTATACCCCGCTGAAGAGTTTTCTTCTCTGCTGCACCAAATACTGTAGGGCTCCTCAACATGCCAGAGGTTAGGGTAGCCAGCCCAAGTAATCCCATGCACTAGCCAAAGCAAAATGCCACAGATCAGAGGTGCAGAGGCAGGAGAACATCCCCTGTAGGGATCTTGTTGTCTCAGCAGCAAACACCCTTTCAGGTCAAAGTGGGTATGGTTTGCTCAGATCACACCAGTGGAATGCTTTGTTTTGTCAGAGACATGCATCAGGAAAGAAAAGCAAGCACATCAGGATACAAAGCAAATCAGGATGCGAATACACATTACCATTCTTGCAATATCTACTGCTAAAATGATATAAACAGGCAGATAGATAGATGGATAGATAGATGGACAGATAGATAGATAGATGAGAGATAGATAGATAATATAGAAAGCATATACTGTAGCATTTATCCTCCTATAATCTACATGGCCCTGGATAAAATGTCTTTCCTCTTATAATCTACATGGCCCTGGATAAAATATCTTTATTATCCAACCTTTCAGAAGTTCTTGCAGTGTTCAACCACGAACTCTTAATGAAACCAGAAAATCTGTATGGCCTGCATGCCACCTGTATTTCATTACATGACAGATCACAACTACACCTACAGATGCTTCATCACACGGACATCACTGTGCAAACAGCAAGATTTCTGATCTTCACCTGAGATGGACAGCAAACTTCAGTAAGATGGTGTGGAGTGGCTTCAGTACCAACTTCAGGCACTAGCCAACCACCAGCTATGAACCACTACTGTAAACACCACACCACAGGCAGCAGACAAGTATTTGCTGCTTCTCATTAGCTCCTAAACAGGTAAGCACAAGCCACATAACCAGGACAACCCCTGCCTGACCCCTGCTCCCCTCTTAGCATCAGCTCACCTGCCCTGGTTTCTGGCAAGCACAGCCATCTCCTCCTCACCAGAGTTCTTCCTGTCCTTCACAGAAACTTCATCCTTCCCGCTTTCATCGAGTAGTGCTGGAGGAGTGGCTCCAGAGGCAGCAGGTCCCAGCCTTGGGTCTTCACAGACCTCACTCCACGCACTGTCTGGCAAGGAAAGCAAGCCTGGGGAGACCATTGGCAACACAGGGTGGCCGGGTGTTCTGGGGAATACCTTCCTCTCCACAGACACGGAGTCTAGCAGTGAGTGCTTCTTTCTTCTCTGCTCCTCAGCTTTTTGTAGCCATAAGATCTCCACACCTTGAAATTCTACATGTTTACTCACAGCTGCCTCTTTAGCAAGCCTTCTCTCAGGACCTGTTTGCATTTTGCCCTGACTGTACTCTGAAAACTCCTCAAAATGTGTGCCCCTCTCCACACTGCTGACTGCTTCCAGGTTTGTCACAGATGGTTTGTGACAGCTTGGTTCCTGAGCTGTGTGGACCTCCTCTGCTTTATTACTTATGGCTTGTGAGGATTCGGACTGCTTCTCTCCAGCCCATATTGAAGCCAGATCTTTCTCTATGATCAAATGCTTTTTTTCCTCAGCTGTTCGTTCAGATGGAAGAAGCATGTCTGAGAGTTTTTCTTGGCCTGCTGGAACTGGTTCTCTGGCTGCCTGCACATTTTGGCTGCCAGTAACACTCTTTTTTTCCATTTGCGTCTCTGAATTGCGAGAAGTATTTGCTCTTTCTTGCACCTCTATTGCTTCTAGCCGTCGAGAGATTTTCATAACCTCTGGCAGATTACCTGCAGGTTGCAAACTTTCTTCTGAGGTGTGAAGCTGCACTGCCCCTGCATCAGGCCTCAAATGATCTGCAGGAGCTGCACACTGAGGAACAGGCCTGACGCAGTGGTGACCGTCCTGTCTTTCTGGACTGCGTGTTACAGGCTCGGCCTGGCACGTCGATTCAGCCGTTGACGCTTGTCTGCTTGATTCTACAGTGCCATACTCTGGAAATTCATTGATGATGGTATGAGGAGGCAAACTGCTGCTTCCACGGCCACTACCTGCAAAGAAAAAAGAAAGAGACCCTGGATTTATCTACCACATGCACAAAGCAAAAAGCCTGATCTCCCTCGCCAGCGCGCTCCTAACAGAGTAACAACACTCTCCCCTGCAGGGAAAATACTGTTCTGCTTAACTCACTTCTGCACTCTCACACTGCAGTTATCCAGAGCTGGTCCTTTTACACAGGAGTTCTTGGGCAGCCCTACTTTGGGAGTGAGCACTACAGAGGAAGGAATGCCAGAAATGTGTGCTACACTTTAGAAAAGGTCCCAGTGGCTCATGCACGGTCTGAGGCCACAGGCCAGGCGCACAGGCCTAAGAAAGCAGAGATTCAGATGTCTGACAGCCATCCACAGCATGCACCACCACACATGATGATTTTACTTAAAAAAAGACACTACATATGATGGTTTTACTTAAAAAAGACACCACACAAGATGGTTTTAGGTTTTTACCTAATTTGCACTTGTAAAGGTGAAACACTGGGAGGATAATCAGCCACACCCCTTATGTTCTGCAGCCTTGACAAAACTAATTAGCTAAATTACAAAGCAATTAATGAGCAATTCAACTTTCTGCCAGCACTACCCTCTTCCTTTAACAACTCAGGTAGCTGAAGGTCATGTTGCAGTGATGGATGCATACCAAGCAATTCACATTTTCCACTGCAGCAAGTACACTGCTGCAGGAAAACCTTACTATCCTTCCCTCCCTTGTGCTGCTTTTCCAACTGATGTAAACAAAGCAGGAGCAAAAATGGGTGGTCCCATTTTCCAAGCACCAAGCACCCACTGGCTCCCATTGTTGTGAAATAACAGAGAACCATCTGTCCAGAGGGACCTCAGGGATCATATGACAGATAATTGGCCACCTTATAACAGCCCAAGGAGGAACTAAGATTTTTGTGGGGAAAAAAACCCGAAAACAACAACATCAACAGCTGCATTTGTCCCACTCCTTTAGAAAAAAAAACCAAAAAAAACACAACAACAAAAAAACACCAACAAACTGGCCACAAGTATAAAAGTGTTTTAAATCAAACTGCAGGGTGGTGAGACCAGAACACCTATTCTGAAAAGCATCAGGGGTGACAGCTCTGAAACCAGACACCAACTTGCATTTGAACGGTCCCAATGTGCATCTCTAGGTGCTTCATTGCAAACTGATCCCCACCTCTGCTCTGAGCAGGCTGGCCACCCTGTTTCTGTTTCTGAGGAGGAAGCCATGTAGCTGTGGTTAATGATAGGCCAGGTTCAAAGTGAAAGAGAGGATAATCTAATGCAAGTTCAGGACTGCATTAATATGGCTACCTATGTGCCAGTGGCTGGTTAAGGTAAGCAGAAACTTACACCTGCCAGTATATCCAAGTGTATCTAGCCACAGGATAAATACTACACACTGGGCATGGTGCAGGATCAAAGTGACAGTCTTGGACCCTGCCAAGCTTCAGAATCTTTTCCAGTGAGTTCTCCAAATGCCTCCATGCCATTGACTTAATCACTAGAAAATAAAAATTAAATTTCATCCAGACGACTTGGTTGCTGTTCAGGACAGTGACTGGACAAAGCAGGGACCTTTTCTCTGCCGTAAGGTCCCAGGGAGCTGTAAGGAGCAAAGATGCCCTGTACACAGTTGCATCTCCAGCCCATCTTCATGGCAAGGTTCCCAACACACAGGCGTGGGTGCACCCACAGTGCTTTTCCTAAGTGTCTGAAGCAGCAGAAAAAAAGTCCCCTTTGCACACAACTTAGCCACACAACCCTGCATGCATATCAAGCCCATACTTTTCATGGCACAACTACTAGGTTGCCACTATGGGACACTTCCACCAGGACAGACTCACATAGGACAGTGATGCTCTGTGGTTACAAAGTCCCTACACCTGCACCAGAACAACCCCAAGCAAGCAACCCCCAAGCTGCTCTCTCATCCCACAACCCTGGTCTTCTCCAATGCAGAAGCTTTAGTGCTTGCTGCTCTCTCAGCACAGACTAGAGGTGGGATTTCTTTGGAGAGGACTGATACGGAACCTGCCACTATAGATGGTAACATAAACCCTTTTTGGACACATCCACCCATGGCAATGCTCAGTGTGTGCCCTCAGCACTGTGGGACAACACTTGGCCAGGCCACCTGGGCCACACTCTCTGGCTGCACTGCCTGAAGAAAGACAATACATAGTGCCTCAAGAGCTGGGACCCCCCGTGCTTCACTCCAACCCACACATCCCGCCTTGTTGGAAGGAAGCCCAGAGCGTCAGCCTCCACCTCCTGTGGGGCTGGGAGGCAGCCAATGTGCTCCGGAGGCCAAGCCCTAACAAGGCACCGCACACAGATCCTGCCAAGGGGCCAGGCTCGTCTCTGCTAATTGCTATCTTAGCTTCTGAACCAACACGAGGGAAACAGAGGGGGCCTTATTTCTCGTGGTGAATGCTAAACGCTCTGCTGTGCGTCCCCATCTGCCACCAACAGCCACTGCTGATGGTGGAAAGAAATTCTGAGCAAGCTTCTCATTTACTTCCCCTGAACTTCCTCCTCTGGGCAAGCCCATTACACTCCAGAAGAGGTACACTCACAGAGCACATACTCGCACATGCGGGCAGAGAGAGATGCCCAAGGAGAGGAAGAGTGCTTACACGAACTCCTCTCTGCCACACCTGCAAGCTGTGTTGCATCTGGGCAAGAAAGTAGTGCTATCACAGTAAAAATGTAAGGCCTTTTCTAAAGTGCTATGTCAGCAGCCCTCCTCTGGATGGACTGCTGCTGCTGCCACTGCTGTAGTACCAGTCAGTCGGATTCTTGCCTTCATGCAGGAATATTGCCTAATTCACTGACTGAAAAAAATTCATATATGACATCAAAGCAGTGTTCTGTTGCCATATGTTAGGTAGCACTAGGCACATGGCTGCTAAGGTCACTATTCTGTGAGGCAAACCACAACCAATGCACCCCCTCTGCCAAAACTGCAAAACCTTCCCCTTTCCTCAGAGAGCTATTTCAGGTACAAGAGCTTAGGGGAGCTTGAGCTCTTTAAGGGAAACTCCTCCCTTATTCCCATCCACCACCACAGCATCATGTCTTGCTGCAGCTACTGGCATATCCTGTCCAACCCCATCCCCCAATATGACTGCATTACAAACAAGGCTAGAAAGACAACAACAAAATTTAAGGACTGCACTGAAGATGCGCAGGGAAAAAAAATACCCATCACCAAACAAACAAAGAAAGGACACACACTTTCAGGTAACACAAATTTCTACTTTGCATTGAAGGTGGCTTCTTTCAACAAATGAAAAAAGAAAAAAAAAAAAAAAGGAAGAAAAAAAGGAAGAAATGGATAGGGAAAAAATAGAAAGGGGGTGAGTGACTAGAAAACTGAGACTGGGCAGATATAAACTGATAGCATTTGGCAGCCTTTCTGATGACTAGACGTTGAAAGAATTAATGACTTAAATCAGGCATAGATATGATATTTCATAGGTAAATAACCATTCCATGTCAAGCAAACTTGTCTACAGCATAATAAAAGGAAATTCTTAAAAGGAAGCAAAACACAAGTTAAAAGCATAGACAGACATTTTGTTTACAGGTACATTTTAAAAAAGAATGGTGTGAGTGTCTCTCTCTATACAGTATATATATATATATATATATATATAATATAGCTCGAGAAATTAGATATATTTGCTTGAACAGTCTCCTTACTCACAGAGGTTACTGTAGCTCCAGCAGTTACCCATTGGTCAAAGAAATAAAATGCACAGATCATCAGTTTATCTATAGCGATACCAGCTAATTCAATTGCTGCTGTTCTAGTCAACTGGAATCAAAATAGTTTCAAATTTCCTGGCAGCTGCTGCCCTGCACTGCACACAATGATGTAAATGGATGCTTTCTGAGTATTATGAAACTGATGGGGGAACTGCAGTCTCATTCAGTCTATCGCAGGAGCTAAGGAGTCCACCTTGGCAGCTTGCAGGGGGGAAAAAAATTTCCTCCAGCAAGGCTGCCTGACGGCATGCCAGGAATACGTCTGTGCTTAGCTGCCGTTTTTGTAACTGCGTCTGTAAGGGGAGAATCGGACAGAATGGCGATGCTGAGAGTCATGTGCTGGTTTCGGAATGCAGGATGCTTTATGGCATTTCAGCATTAGTGAGCTGGAAGCATTCACTAAGCAGCCCAGTCATCCTGCATTTTATGTCTCTGCAGCTCCTTGCGCCAATCACAAGTAGCACGTGGGTGAGCTTGCATGCAGCATCGTATCAGTTACGCTTTCCTGATATTTCTTGCCACTATTTGTAAAAGGTAAATTAGGGCAAGTAAAAAATAATGTATGCATTAAGATGGAACAAATCTCTAGGTGACAGAGCTTAATGAACAAATCATAGGATTTATGGTATTATATCACTACTGCAGCCTGCCAAAGAGGAGGGTTACACATATCTCCTCCTGCACTGCATCATGTTACAACTTCTAGGGTCACTAAAACTATTCCAATTGATAAAGCAGCCTACTTCTGCTGAGATGGAGCAGCAGTCCCCTGTAAAAGGGGAGGGATGCTGCACAGCCTCTGGCAGCCTTGTGCAGCAGCCCTTTCTCCAAATGATGTCATTCTCCATGCTGCGATAGGTCCTGCCTGGCCAGCGTATCCAAAGCCAGGGGATTAACATAATGCAAACATGGGGATTTTGTAACTGGACTGCAAACATCCACACCAGACTGGGCTCAGGATTTTCTACAGATTGCAGACAGACACTCCAGGATTTTGGGCAGTTTGCTTGCTCCAAAAAGAAGAAGTGGAGCTGGGTCTTCATCCTGTCAAAAGTTACAGCAGCATTATGTGAAATGGGGAAGCTGAGTGAAAGTGAGAGGGAAACAAAGGGAAGAGGTTGTGGAGAGCTGCCTAGAAATAAATCATGGTGAAATGCCTCTGTGCCTTAGCAAACATGCAGGGAAGGTAGAGGGGAATAGAGGTATGGCAGGGCCCTTGCAGATAAATTGACTGTCTTGGCTGAGATCCTTCACCCCAGAAAGAAACAACCAGAGACTCCCTGCTGTGGTCACTTGATGGCTTGGCACAGAGCCCAAGAGCATGGACAGGCTGCATGCTCTTTGCAGTCACTATGTTTGAACAGCCAGACAGTGGTGTGACAGCCATTGGCTCAGGGTTACACAGAAATTAAACTAATTTGTTCAAGGAAAAAAATAATCCCTCTGCAAGTATGCAGGGGCCGTGTGTTACTCAGGAAATTGTCCACGCACAGCTTGCTGCACAGTGGAAGATATTCTCAAAAAGGTACTGCTCATCATTGCTCTTGTGTAGTTCCCTGAATTCTGAGGGGTTTGGGCTACCAGAGGTTGTGCTAGATGAAACTGCCATAGTCTGCCATAGGACAACCATGCCCATGCTAGGTAAATCTGTCATGAATCTCTCTACTAGCCAAGTCCCATTGCTGGAGGTAGCAATTTGATGATGCCGAATTGTCACTGGTTTGGAAAATAGAGTGAGAAAAGCCACTAAGATAAGAATGTAAATCCTGTACATTTAGAAAGCAATGACATGCTTCAGAAAGTATGTAAAATAGATGGGTCACTTTGTGCCTCTTTGAGAGTTTGTGAGGATTTTTTTTTACAATTGCCCAAATTCTAACCCTATTCCTGATGGAAAGCTTTATGCAAGCAATGCTGTGACTTGGCTGCATATTCTTCCCCACAGATTTTAACTAATTCCCAATGGTAAACAGGGTTTGACATAGCTTGCATAACCCCAACTGCATGAATTAAGTGTCCTCTAAAGAGCCCCATACCTTTCCCCTGGTTGCAAGGATGGTATCTTGCCGCAGTCACTCACAGGCCTACAGCGAGCTCAAAACAGGACAAAGTCCAAAACTAACATGCAGCACGTGCTGAGAGGATTTAGTGTGAGGGATTATCCACTACAAATTGCTGTATGGGCCACAGATGGTCAGCGAGATAGCTCAGTCCCAAGAGTCATTACCCTGGAAAGCAAAATGGTAGAGTGGAACAGCTGCTAGCATGAGCAGGAACAGGAGTGAATACAAAGGGAGTATCTGGACTCCTTATCCTGACATAAAAGTGCAAGAGGGTCTTAGAATATTTAATGCACTTTTCTTCTTTGAAATCCCACACTCTGGAATGATATGACTGTGTGAATCTCAGGTTTTGAATTAAGACTTATGTTTGGAGAAGTCCAAAACCCAAAATGTAAACAACAGATCCGAAAAGAATCTGAAATTTTCTTTTCTGCTGCTGTGATTTAGAAAGGAAGCAGCTAACAGGTGATTTTTTAAGTGTAGATACACACAGTAATTAGGAAGAATTACTTTAAAAGCTTCATAAGACCCTTCACCTGAAGAAGAAACTTCCAAAGCAGTGACAACTCAGAGCTGCTTTTACACCTTCAGCATCTACAAAGACTTTACAGCCTCTCTAAATTCACTTGTAATTAATGGTATATATTTAAAATACTGTATTTTAAAGCATCCTCTCAAAACCCTTGGAAAGTTGCTTTGAGCAAGCAAAAATTATTTGAAAATCCCTCACTTCTAAGCACATATCTCAGAAACTCTGGATTTTTGTAGATCCAGAAAGCAGGTACCCTTGCAGAAAAGGATATACTTTACTACATTTCAGCGTTTATGACAAATTAACCAAGCTAAGAGTAGTCTTGCTAGGCAGTTCTTAAAGGACCTTAGGAGATGGATCACAAGTTATGCTATGACAAATTAACCAAGCTAAGAATAGTCTTGCTAGGCAGTTCTTAAAGCACCTTAGGAGATGGATCACAAGTTATGCTATGACAAATTAACCAAGCTAAGAATAGTCTTGCTAGGCAGTTCTTAAAGCACCTTAGGAGATGGATCACAAGTTATGCGTCCAGTTATAACAAAAATAGGACACAGAGGGACATGTGCGTCTCCCAGGCTCCAAGTGTTTTTTTCTAAAGATGCAGTTGGACATTGCATAGAAACTCTTCAGCAGGCTCTCACAGTGAATGAGACTCCCTTCCTCAGGAAGCTGGATAGAGTTAAATAAACAACACAGGGATCTAAAGCAGTGAACTGTGAACAGGAAAAATACATGCTGTACTGTGTTTCACTTTTTCGGTCCAGTACCAGGCCAGAACTGCATATACCCATATAATTTTATTTAAATGCATCTATGTGTGCAGATCAACAGCAAGTTAACATGCATCATTTCCTTCAGAAAGCTTCAGAAATGAAGCAAGGCTACAGCACAGTAGAGGGTTTGTGCTGGTGTGCTGCTGATCTCACCACATGATGGGGCGGAGGCCGAGGAGAGGAGGCCATGGTGACAGGTAAAAAACAGCTGTGCCCCATTGTACCTGCTTATAACAAGCCAATTCAGCTGGCTGAGCTTCTCCTTTTGTGCCCACTGATCTGGATGCCCCATTTTCTGTCTGCCTGATGGAAGGGGATGGCCTGACTGCCTCCAGGAAAGTGTTGCTGAGTCCTTTGCCAGCTTCAGCCAAATTCAGCCTGTGCCATGTGTGCTCAGAGCATCTGATGTGGCCAGACACTGACAGACTGCCAGCATCACAAGGTCCCCAAATATTTGTGTGCTCACATCAGCATGGCTCTCAGCTTCGGCCAACAGAGCACAGACAGGGAGACATTTACTGCCTTAACTCTAGCATTTCTTAACTTCTGAGTGCTTAATTCTGCACCTTTAAAAAACAATAAACAAACAGCCCATGTTTTAATGATTATTTGTACTAAACCCTTGGCCTTCAAACAGCTCTGTTGTTTAGAAAGTTGAGGATGTGGTAATCTCCTCCCTACAGCTGCAGGTTATGATAACTTGAACTATCCAGCTTTCAAGTGGAGGTCACAAGACATACAATTTCCTCCTGTGGAGCAAGAGTCTTAGCATAATGCCTTGTGCCCCCTTTAATTTTCCTCTCCCCTGGACTGGAAACCCAGATATCCATCACACCACACCTGACAGCTCCAGAGCATGCCTCAGCTTCTCCCAGACCCAGGAAGTGGGACTCAGAATTTCAAGAGAGACAGCAAGACAGTTCCACCTCTCCACCTCTCCAGCCAAGACGCAGAGCACAATGGAACCTTTCCTCCTGCACAAGCATTTATTTTTCCATATGCACAGTTCTCTTCTGACAGCACTGTAAGAGCTTGCTGCTCTTTGGAGCATCCAAAATGACCTGTATTACTCCATGTTGGAGTGAAAGAGGAGCACTCAGCATGGCCTGTGAACATGCTGGTGCCAAAGAGATAATAATTTTCCTATACTGCACAAACTCAAAAGTACCTTCTAGTACAGTACCTCTGGAGACTTAAGTTTAAAAAGTTAACCTTTTTTTTTTTGCATCATTGCCCATCAGCAATGCCAAACATCAGGGATAATTATGAGAAAACTATTGATTACACACTATGATTTAAAAATTCCCGCAAGTCTTCTGTGTATCAGAAAATGCAGTGGGGCACTAGAAACAACAACAACAAGCTGATAAAGTCAGTATGCACAACAGGATGATGGAATTTTAATTACAGGGGAGAGGAGTACCACAGCTCCAAGCCTTCTCTATTCCAGCCTTATGTGTACTCCCGGTAAATGCTGCAGGACATCTGATGTGCCAATCCTTCACCACAGTTAAGCAAAATTAATGTGAAAATCAGGCAGTCTTCCAGCTTTCAGAAAACGCAGTTTTGCAGCTTTTAAGGAAAGCAGAGCTGCAGAGGAAGATACCAGACCAGGGAGCCCAGACTTTCAGGACTGCATGGAGATGGAAAGAGCAAGAGATGAAAATATGGAAAAGGGTGGTGCATCAAAATGGAAAACAACAGGGTTGGAGCACTGGGCAAGACTACAGTCAGCAGTCTGGGCTATGATGAGAACAATGTAATGAGTGCCTGTGGTCTAAGGACAGTTCCTGCAGTGAGGATCAGAAAGGTGCCATTTCCATGCAATGCGAGGAGGATGCAGCAGGGCTGGACATGCATGCCTTGAAGTAACAGAGCAAACAAGCAAGGCAGAAGATTAAAGACAACCTAGTATGTGAGTAATGCTCATTTTACACAAAGATACTGGGATAATTTTCTTAAAGCTGTTTAAATCAACAGCATAGAACACTGAAAAGGCTTTACTTTTACAAAACAGCAGCCACTGTGTTCTTCCTTTGCTCTTGAAACAAGTTCTAGAAATTCTAAAGCAAAAGCAATCATTCCTATGATTGCGGTTCAGGAATAGGTATGTTGCATGGGTCAAAGTATGTGTTTGATTTTCTTTCACGTGTCAGATCTGGCAGTGTTTGACCCCTTGCAAAGGGGATTCGGCACACATTGCCAGGAGAAAACAAGCCCTTTTCTTAGAATTGTTCTTTTGGCATTATTGGGGGGGGTGGGGGGAGGGGGTTGTTACTCAGTTTTTGCTGGCTTCAGCTTGCTAAGCACACAGATGAGCACAAGAACTGGCATGAAACAATCCGTGGCAGCGTGTGTCTGGGACCATCTCTTTTGGCAGAAGCAAGATGTTAAATGAGCTCAGTTGCCTCATGACACCTCACTGAACACAAAAACAGCAAGTGACAGGCTTTCCAAAAAGCTATTTGTTTCACCAGGAATTCAAACCCAAGCTTCTTCCAGCAGCTGTTGGGAAAGACCAGATTTGCATAGCAACACAGGCAGTATTTGTACAGGGCCTTTTTGTGAAGGATGAGATTAAACCTCTGGTACACAGGAGGAATGAAAGCTTTCTCCTCTCAGAACCATCAGAGAAAAGACTGTTTATTAATCTTAAGAAGCTATTTTCTTCCTAACAACGGTCTTGGATTTATTTCCTCATATAACAGGAATTATGGGGTATTTGGCCTTCATGTTTATTTAAGGAATTATTTTGTAGTATCCCCCACTTTTTTCCCCAAGGAATCACTATTAAGACTAAGTCATGTGGCCGTGACTTTTTTTTCTTTTTAGTATTTAAATGTATTAATGGCAAAGCCATAAAAATCAGGCCTGTAGCTCAGCCAAGCCTGAAGAAAAGTCTGCTCAATAGAGATCATTGTTTCCACAGCAGTTTCCAGAGGAGGAATGTATGTTTCCACATACAACAAGGAGCCTTTTATGTCAGTGAGTCTGAGAAGAAGTCTTGTCCAACCCAGCTAAATTCAGTTTCTAAAAAACATTTTCTTTAGCTGGAAGGCAGAAGGCTGGGGTTTCGCCAGGGAAGGTGGCCAGACTGTGCAGGGCCACGTGGACAAGTGTGGTGCATCCTCCCACTCCCCCAGGGCGAGGGGTCTGCAGGCAGATGTGTGGTCTTGAACCCTTCCACAACAGGAGGGTCCTGGGGCTTGGACCTGTTTCTGCTCTGAGTAATCCAGGGCAGGAGGATGGGCAATAGACAAGAGAGGAGAGGACCCAGTCAAGAGGCATCATACATTAAAGACAAGAGTACATCAGGGCATCAGTGATCACAAATATCCTAGATAAAACCAGACTGAAGACAGCAAAGGAGAGAAAATGTTTTACATGTGACGGTTTTATTAGTATTTAAATATTGTTGATGAAACATCTCTTCTAAAGCCATCTAACCTTTTATTTTCCCCTCTCTCATCTGAAAATGATCAGCAGCTTCAACCTGGAAGGTAGAAATCAGCACAGGAGCTAATTAACAAAAGCTTCCATCTCCCACCTGGGTAAACAGAAGTGTTTGCCACAGTCGCCCCCATTATTTTTCCTTCTTTGTGAATTGGCTTGTCTGATACAAGTGTTTTAGTACTCAGTCAGGACATGTATATCCTCAGCAGCATCAGCAGGGCTACAGTAGCATGGCTGTGGCCAAAAGGGAAAGGATAAACCAGAAGGCAGTAGTAATTAAGAGGTTCAGCAGCTTACATGCTGCGTTCCATTTCTGAGGCCAGCCGTGGCACGGGTCAGCTGCTTTATGTTAGATAAACTGAAGTTCAGCCTAAGTGCCCACAGTGACAAGTTGTTTTCTTGATCAAGTTTAAACACCAACATTTCTCCTGGCCCTGCCCCTCTCACTCATTTGCCTGAAATATTTCATACTTTGACCCCTAAAAAGCATGTCTTTTTTTCTTTTAAAAGAAACTTCAGAAAGTAGCATGTTTATTTGATTTTGAGTGGTGTTTTCTCCCTTCCCATCTAACACAGAGAAGAACTTTCTAGCATAGCTACTTCCCCCAGAAGCATGTCATATTTGACATATATCAAATCGAAAAAAAAGCATGATTTGGTCCACAAAAGCCCTGAGTTTTTATTTCTGTCCCCTCAGTCACCCTGTCCTCATTCACCTCCAGTTAATAAGCAGTTAAAGCCTGCTCGCTTGAAGAAAAAACTAGAAGGGGCAGAACCACTCTCATTTATCCATGGTGGTCACACAACTTGGAAGAGAAGGAGGAGGAGGATGCATTGGTCTGTGACAGCAAGAGGTCAGTCTGGGTAGGCACAATGTCACCCAGTTTTTGAGCACAATTCACAAACATTGTATGTTAACCACTGTTAAATATTCACAAACCCTCCTGTGAGGGTCCCTTGAAATCACACCCATTTTGCTAACTGTTAGCCCCTAATGGTAGTTTCTCATTAATAAAGGAACAGGAGGAAATCCAGAAACAAGACAATAAGGAGATCCAGAAACAAGGCAAGAAGCAGCACATGAAAAATTAGGCACATAAGTCAATATATCTGGCTTACTCTTTGCCACGCTTTATTTTAGAGTTCAGTACTTAGCTTGGAATACCCGTCATATTTGATAATTGTTTTGGCTGGTAATAACAATAGATTCACTTGGATATATTAGACACAGCATACTTTATTTAACACCAATCTCTGGATTTATACCAATGCCTGCTGACAGTGCTCTCACACTGTGTCTTTCCAAGCAAGAAATTAGGTCATCATGATTCATGTAATAAACTGATACACATTTTGTGGCAATTTGGAAGAGTTTTTAAAATTCCTAAATGAGATCCTTTTGTTTTGGGTTTTTTGAGGGTTTTTTTCTCTTTTTGGAAATGAGGAGTTTTTTCCACTTTGCAATTAGCATTTCCTAAGTGAATGACCAAACTTTATAAAATCCAGGAAGAAACTCAAGTTTCTGCTTTTTATTATCTTTTTTTTTTTTTTCTTACTGAAGTTGAGAAGCCTACACAGTTTGTTTCTGAATAAAGTGCTGCCCTTTTCTGGCAAGAAGGGAGTCTTTAATTAAGTGACATTCCAGAAAGTTTGCAATTAGAAAGGATCAAGGTACAAAGAGAACAGCCTGAGGAAATACTTTTTCAAAGAGGGCAGGGCTTGTTGATGATTTTGACGAGGCAACAGGAATAGCTACAGTAAATACATTTATTTTCTTCTAAGCTTGGGCTCTTAAAAGGTGGAAAATGCCCTGTATTTACAAGAAGACAACAGGAACAAGACAGATCCTTAGACATAACATTAGATATTGCACCTGGACTTCCAGAATTACTGACTACAGAGGGCAGAGCAGTTTGGGTACCACGTCAAGTATCTAAATTAAAATCTTACCAACCTCTACCTGTAGGAAGACCATGAAGTGCATTTCTGGAAGGACCTCCAGGCAGGAATGGCCATGTTTCAGCATGTACAACTGCAGAACTCAAGGCTGAACAACTCCATCAAATCATGGTGGCCCACATGAGCCAGAAAGAACGGCAGAGGTATAAGACCACTGTCACTCTGGGGCCAAACCAGCAGCATCCTATGGCCCAGTACTTGCAAAGAGCAACATAGCACAGTGAGTGAGCCATCATGGGGTCATTAAAGGAGCAGCTTCTGCAAAACTTTCCTGAGTGACTTCAGAGNTTTTTTTGGTTTTTTTGTTTTTTTTTGCACACAATAGTAATAAATAGCACTTACCCATTCCTGAAGGCTTCTCTTCTTCCAAGCCAAATAAAAATTCATATTTGGCCTTGGCAACATTCTGGGCATGAGCCGATACGTCATTATCCCACACAAGTGCTTCTGCCTAGAGTCAAAATAAACAAAGCTTATCTATCTTTTAGTGAAAAAATGGCAGAAGGAACATGAAATCCCTTCAGGCAGCATTTCTGAAGTATTC